>JAUESF010000016.1:17162425-17181493 GCA_032274765.1 Malacoctenus tetranemus | reverse complement strand
TTTGATAAGCTCCGAATTGCTAATTACCATAGGGTGTATTGGGTTTACACAAGTAGTTTCATCGTGCTTCCTTTGTTCTCCATAATGGAGAATCCACCTGCAGTTGTACAAGCAGTAGCTTTATAGTCCCAAGTAGAATTTCTGTTTAATTATTTAGGACACTGCAGGATGAGGTGAGGCAACTTTTGTTTGTATTAAAGAGGAAAGGCACGCCTGAACATGCTCTGCGGGCTGTAAGCTGAACTACGAGGCTCTACTGTTGACTTGCGATTTAAATTTTATTTGAATTTAAATAATCCAACCTTGTGTTTCACAGGATGGAAAGCGGTCCTGCTTTTTATGAATCTGCCAAAACTGTGAGGCTGATGCTGGCATGGGGTGACAGTTATCTGTTGATTTTTATCAATTAGTTCAGAACTGTTAATGTTCACCTTATCTAGGACCCTGAGTTGAGTGAACCAAGCCAATCGAGCTAGAATTACCTCCAAAGCAAGCAGTGGATGGACTATAACAACTAATAGGGTTGCATTTGGTCATTTTTCATAACAGGAATAGATACACCAATTACGCTATTCTCCAGTGATTAAAATCTAAATGAATCCAGAAAGCCTGAATATTTTAATCAGTATTAGATGGGTAGGCTTAGACGTTCCAGTATTCACTGGTGTCACAGCAGGAGGACTCTGAGTCAATAGCAAGCTTCTTCCCACAAAACGGACAGAGGTAACTGTAAGTGTGAAAATGTGTTAGCACTGTGATGGACTGACGAATCAAAGGTGTCCTCTGCTTTTTAGCTAAATGTCAGCTGGGATCAACTCCCCCGGTTGGTTAAAGCAGTCTCGCAAATGGATAGACTGAAATATTCAATTATCTGTCTCTGTAGGTGACCCCACAAGCATCAACATATATCTCTTCTATTTTTTTCACTGCAAAGAGGGAGGCAGTAAGAATCTAATATCTATCAAGAGCAAAGCACATGCCATCATGGGAATGACGATGCAAGTGTTGGCCCAAGAAGCCCTATTTCCTCAGAACTGGTCATTTCCTCTTCCTCAGCTGCCTGCAGTCTTCCTTTCCTTTCAAAAGGAATAACATCAAGCACGCAGTGTAATTACTCAGTAAAAATTCAGCAGCTGGTAAGAATCAGCACCGTGCTCCCAAATGTACCTTGAGAGAAATTATTTTTAAAACGCTTTAAAAATTTCTTGGAAACCATGCTGTCTGTCTGGCAAGACACATGCACCGTGTCTCTGGGTGAGATCCTGCACTTAATCAGAGACTGGATGAATAAGACACATTTCTATTATTTGACATGGACAAAAGTATGGCCTCAAACACTTCTGTGCTTAATTAGAACAAAGCGTCACTTGTTTCCTGCAGAAGCTCCCAAGGGGGCAGTCAGGGTTGGGTAAGGAGTGTGACTAAATGGGCCTAAATTCCACTTCTACATTATTCAAGCACCAAGCAGGACTGTGTGAACGTCTGTACTGCAGTGGAGGTCAGGACGAGCGGGAACACACGGGGTCACTGAGTGACACAGAGAAGGAGGGCAATGAAGTCTAATCAAAACGTCTGAAGCCAGAAGGCAGAATGATTTCGGCAGTGTCAACTCGTGGACTGAAGAGGTGGATATTGATTTGTCTCAGTCAGTCACTTTCAAGGCTTTTCCAAAAAGTGACATTGCCTCAGATATGAAAAACTAAAATACTATGTCGCCTGTGAATGGCAGCACAGCCAAAGGCTAAAGCACACTAAATCCTCTGCTAATACCACGTTCTTCATATCTTGAATACCAGGACAACAAAACAGAGAAATGACTTTTCAGTATTATTTTTTTATGAGATCAGATTTTATGGAAAAGTTTTGATAAATGTGTTTTTTGTTTTGTTTTTATTACAACATGAATTGGCCTTCAACATTACTCAATTTTAGGACGACATACAAATGCTCAGTAATACAAGAAATATTGTATCGGACACAGCATGTTAAAAAATCATGAAATAAATGATCCGTACAATCTACTGGAGACCAAAATACCCAACGTGAATGGTCGAAATTGTCAGTATAAGAAAATTTTGTTGGAAGAGAAACAACAGCTAATATTCATAACTTAAGGGCATCAATTTAAAAAAAAAAATGGACCTAAAAATAATAGAAATGACAAATTACTGGTTTCGGATGGTCTAGTTGTGACTGAAGCTCTGCCATGATCAACATCCAGGATGTGATTACTGACACCAATATGGGCACACCTGAGTGGAACCAAGTCTTCACTGCAGCTTCTGTCAGCATGCATGGAGGTGGGCTGTGAAAACCACTGCTGTTTGCACGTTCTGCTGTCAGATCAACTTCATTTTGAAGTCAATGCACCACAAAGTATCCCAAATCTCCACTTCTCCCAGCTGTTTGAAAGTTTTTGTTTTTAAAGGAGTCCAACTGTTTTGATTCTCATCAGCATGATGTGATGCTCCAAGTGGCAGAGCATCACACTCAACACATCAACACTCACTGTTTTCTATGAGTCACTAATGAGAACAATGTCATGCAAATTTTATGGAGAAGGTTTATGGATTTAGTTCTTTAATTGGACTGTGGGAAAAAAAGAATGGTTGGTATTCATTTAGTCGAACAAACAGGCAACTCATCTGCAGAGAGGACACATGCTGATTATAATTATACAAGTCAAGAGAAGTTTATTTGAACGGCCCATTATCACACTGGGTATCCAAAAAAGGTTTTACATCTGGAGTAGTTTCCAACATTGGCAGAGCTTAAGCCACAAAACCATCCTCCACACGAGAAAAATGGCTTCAATGGGAAGTGTGAGGTTTCAGTGGCAGAAAAACAAAAAGGAGTTCAGCACCAAAGTGATAAACCCTTTATAACAAGACCAATAAAGTGAGATGGTTCAGTTAAGGTTGAGTGGAATAAGAACCAGAGATAAAACCATGAAAAGAGCCCGTGTCTGAGGCAGGGAGGTGAAGTGGCAATTAGGGAAAGGGACAAGCTGATGGGTTTTACACTACAAAGCAGGGAATGTCACAGTAATACTACCACCACTAGCCTCTACTACAGTTAATGAAACTGACTGAAATACTGTAGGTCGGCTCTGTGTGGGGGAAAGAAAAACCTGCTCAGACAATTATTTCCTTTGACGTTTCGGCTGGAAAGAGATGTAAACGGTGCAGTTTAGGATGATGCGAGATAACTAGCTCAGGTTGTACTGAATTCTGTCAGAGAAATGCAGAAGCTGCAGAATCATTTATAACAGGCTAAATGCTTACTACAGCTTTGTCTTCCAGGGGCAAATTAAGTGCAAAAGTAAGATACTTATTATGTTTAATATTAGATGCCATTTAGCAGAGAGAATAATGCCAAGTAGCAGCCGTGTATAACTCTTTCTCCCACCACATTTATAATGAAGGTAGACCTGCATTACAAACACCTCTCAGCAGAACAGCACAATTCAAAAGAACCACAAACTACACTTGCGACTTACATACTTGCTGCAGTGCGTGGTGAAATAGCCTACATTATATTTGCCAAGAAAAAGCTAAACAATAAAGGACAGGTGCTGTAAATTGATAGCTGTGAAAATGCAAACAGTCAAGAAAAGTTCTGAAGTTACACTTTTAAGTGTTAAAAAAATTCTACCCCTTCATCTAACCACATCAAATGTAAGCATTGAATTAATGTCACAAAGTCAGAAAGCAGCACAGCAGACTCTAAAACCTGTCAGCATACTTCACAAAGCTGCGTTTCCCATTAAAACCAACAATGCAAAACCATTCTCATATCCTCCGAGCGAGCTGACACTCAGAGCGATGAAGGTCCCACTGGGAATTTTTATCACATGATGCCGTATCTGGTTTCCAAACACAGACTCAGTGTTTTTTTTTTCTGTGTACAGTGTTTGAATACAACAGCACCATACCTGCACAGTCTTAGTGTTTTCCAAATTAAATTATTCTTTGGGCCAAGCACTAATTGGTTCTTTCAGTCTGAAGGCAGAGCCCCGGCACCTCTTTGCTGAGACTTATGAAGACAGGGTAATTGCTCTCCAACCAACAGCTCACTTTTCATATATTAAAGAGGCTAACAAGCTACTGTAGTTCAAGTCTTGTTAAAGGGCAAAAAGCGCTTTCAAAGCAGGGGTGGTCAAATTACAAAAAGCAAATGTGTGGTGTTGAAACTTAATCTGCATGTGAATCCCAAGTGTTCATTCTGTTTCAAACTCATGTCGGACTGAGCCTGCTTGGAGGATCTATTCAGCATTTTGTCGCATGTGAAGATAAGAAAATAAAACGCAGGAAATTACACATGAAGTACTACTTTTGATCCTAATCCAAATGCTTGCTGGCTTGTGTGCCAAAAAAGAGAAGCTTAGGCTTGAAATCAAAGCTTCAAGCGTTCGTTTTCAGATACTTTTACCTGATTTAAAATGGCTCATTCAACCAAGCTCACAGCATGTTCTTTGTGGTCAAGGCACAGCGTTGCTGTTGACAAAAATAATGTCCCAAGTCCTTACTTCTGCTGTGACAAAAATCTTCACAGGTAATTATTGCAAGAGGGTTCACGGAGTTTACATATCGTGATTTGGAAATATGTTTAAACATTTTGCACTGTATATGTAGTATTGACTTAAGCACCCGCGTGTTTGTTGCTTGCAGCTGTTTGTGGGAGCTTTTCCTCTCAGTTTATCTAAGACCTGCAGCATCAGACAGCACCAGGATGTCTGTGTGCATCTGTAAAGCAGAGCAGCTGGCCTCACTTAGCACAGTTCGTGTTGTCTGTAACTAAAGAGCAGTTGTGAAAGTGAGTTCAACAGCCAATGATTGTGAGAATTTTTCACATCAAACTGATGAACTCTCAACCAGTCAGTTTTAATGGTTGAGAGAGAAAGATCCATATCAGATCAAGATCCGTTACATCTTACTTTGGCACCCTCAGTAAATCTGGTGCTATAATAGCAATAAACAAAAGAGTTGGAAAGCTGTCTATTTAAGGGAAACACAACAAGCACTCTGATTTGTTTATTTATCATCACAACAGGTCTTTCATTATTTAACAGAGAAAGCAAAACCCTTTTGAACCATAGATCCTACTTTCTGCACAGACATATCGATGTATTACACATGTAAGATGACTCCTTATACTCTGTACAGTGTGGGTACATTCTGGATGGTACATCTATCTGTCTGCGTTTCACTTTACACATACATTGTAAGTTGCTGTAGCAAGTAACTTTCACCATGGCGGGATTGATAAAGTTCTATTCTTTTCTGTTCTGTTCAGAGGCACATGGGTTTCAGACAATCTTCCTTCAAGGGTAGCAAAGGGCCTCGAGTCTTGAAATCTGATGAGTAATTGCTTTCCATTTGACAATCAATACTTAAGGGTGTGTCAGTAACTCTGCTGAGGCTTGCTGAGAAAGCATTATCATCTACCAGTGTGTCTTCTGTTACTATAAATACTTCAGTCAGAACACATCAGGGTTTCAATTGGGCTATTTCCCAAAGTCTCTTTTTAAAGAACTTCTTTTATTTGTTCAGGTTTCCAGAAAAAAAGATTCACTGAAGGAATAAAAAACAATATGCAAAGGTTCATTTTAAGTTATTTGATTGTTTCTGTTGGTGTAGTTTCTTTCCTACATTTGGTGCATTTTATGCATAGTTGACCTTAAACACATATACTAGGAGCAGTAGGCTGCCGCAGTGCAGTGCTCAGGGAGCAGTTATTGGTTTTAAGGCCTTGCTCAAGGGCCCAGAGAGGTGGTGATGAGGAAGTGGACAAGACGTGGATTCACTCTTCAAACTTAAATCCTTGAACAATAGACCCACCAAAATTCCACCACATCCCCTCAGATATGGCCCTTATTCATCATCCCCAAAACTAATAAACTACACTAAGCTGTCTGAGTTAGAAGACACGACATGCCTTCTGTTAACACTGAGTTTTTAATAGTATTCCAAGAATGGCCTTTTTTTTAATAAAATCACAAAAAATAAAGATAAAAGACTGATGCCCTGAGGGGTACTAGGAGGAATTATGTACCACTAATTGGCAAACGTAACCTTAGGCTTTTGAACCAAGAGTAAGGTACACAAAACATGGCCAAACCTGTGCTTAGTTTCCCAGTTCTTAAGGTCCCCCAACAGCAGACTGACTAAGAGACCTACAGAGGAATAAACAATTCAAGCAGATAAGAGTGACCTAGTTCTGGAAAAACATTTAATCTCCCTGCAGTTAACGATTCTAGTGCTTTAAAAGGAACTGAAGATAAAAAATATTCCCTATGGTGAGGGCCCCATCACATCAGCCTTTACCGACCCTCTGTAATTCAATCAATTAAACCTGGAACATGCTGATATAATGCAAAGGTGCCCGAGGAATGAACACAAATATTCAGAAATGACGTTTAGCTTTAGTTAGCATTTCACCACAATGATTAAAAGTTTGAAAGAAGAGGAACGAGTCAATGAAGAAAGGCATAAACGACAAAAACCCACAGTCAGATAATTAAATTTACTAATCACTGCTTTGACACACTGCCATTTATGGAGGCAGAAAATGTTTGGAAACTGGAAATCAGCTGCCAACAAATGAATTAAAAATGTAGGTCTGACCCAAAATCGCAGCTGCAAATTAAAGTCATTTCCTCAAAACAAACTGGACGGATGACATATGAGAAGAGAAGGACGGTTCGCCAAAAGCACACCAAAATACCACAAAGAGTACCAAGAATTCAGCTGCAATAAATCAAGTTTTTAGTATTTTTTTTGTGTCCTGACAGAAAGCACAAGGCGAATTTGAAAGCAACAGAGTTCTGACATTAGCAGTTCATTTGTGATGTAACATTTACGGTGGCTGTGGGCAATGTCATATTTGGATGCAAGGGGGTATGACTATAGGACACAGCTCGCAGTGTCAATAATTCATGCAGTTGTGGGACATCAGCAAAACTGTAGTGTTTATAGTTGTAGATTAATCTCATTAAATTTATAGTAACAACGAAAAAAATCTATTATCAATGATGGAGGATTTTCGCATTCTTTCCTGCCATATTACGGCGTAGATCACAGCAAAATGCGAATCATCCTTTGCTTTTGATGCAGTGTTTCCACATTACACTATTCTGTGGTCTCACTGTGTCTATTTTGAGCTTATGTTCATGCTTTCTTCAGCACAGCCATGAGGCATTGTATCACTTAATACCAGTACAAGCACATGTGCTGGCACGTGTGTGGGTGTGTCAATCTAACCATGATGGTGGAAAGAGGTTATTTCATGAATGAAGATTATGTATATTGATGCCCTTGAGCTATCACAAGCAGCAGTTGCAGTGGGAGGACCTTAAACAGGCTAATGTTGCCTGAACTGGCTTTGGTTATATCTTTAAAGTAAAATCCCCACAGGAATACCCGGTTATTTGGTACGTATTCGATAAGATATGAAGGGCAAGGGCACCATATAGATGAGAATTTATGCACAGCCTGGCCTTTTTCCTTTAGCCTCTGTGGTTATCTGAGTACACCTCGGGTGCTGCAGCCTGGGCTCTTGGATGTTGTAGTAAGCTTCGACCCAAGCCGTGACTCGCCTCACTTGCCATGTGGGATTAAGCTCATTATCTATTCTGCCAGCGTAAACACACACACACACGCACGCACGCACACATACACACGCACGCACACAGGCACGCAGGCACACACGCACGCATTCACAACCTCTTAAAGTTAAGCCTGCCAAATTGACGGTCACAGTTATATTCCACAGCTTACTATCTGTGATCTAAAATAAACAAAAGACCAGATCTGTCCTTCAAGGAAGAGAAAAATAACAATAAGCTTGGTTATTACATACTAACTCAAAGGATATTAAAAGAAACATTTTCTTGAATTTATGCTTCTATGTTTTGACCTCTTTTAACAGCCAACACAGAGGTTTTTGGAATATGAAATATGAAAAAACATTCCCACATAGGAGGAATGCAACTGAAATTGTAGTTTCATTGTGCTGTTGAGACCACTGACATGCAGCGTTCTTTGAACAAACAGCAAAATGAACATACAGGTAAAGCCATTGCCTAACTATCTATTTCCCTTCAATTGGTGGTGTCTGCACAAATGGAAATGAAATGATGGCAGAATTCAAACAACTACAAGTTTGAAGTGTCTTTGCCTCAATAATCATGCACACTGGCATGTTTTCTCATGTACAACAGGAGATCGACTCACAATACACCACAGTTTATTGATAATTTGGCTCATGCCTCAAGGCTAAGTAAAGTTGACAATAATTCATCAGTTTATGCTGTCAAGTTGTTTTGCAGATCTAAAACTTAAAACACTCGTTTGTCAAATCCTTGCACTCCATTATAGTTACAACATGCTATTAGGTAATTACAATAAAATGTGACTATGTAGAACATTCTTTTAAAAACAAACATAGTTTATTTGGTACCAGACACAGATTCATAATTCTAGAGTTTATGGGCAGGAGACCCTCACATATCATGAGTACTCATGAGAAAATCAACAAGAAATTAATCAGAAGCCCTGTAATTCAGAACAAACCAAGCATTGAGGTCCTGGTCTTAAAGTGGCAGTGTCTAGCCTCAGTGCTTATATTCAGGTCTTACTAGTTTTAAGGAAGAAGTAAGTATTTGCTTGCTGCTCATGCCTCTCAACCACAGTTATACTCATTTCTACCAGTTGCTATGGAAACGTGTTTCCCAGCTCCCCTCTCCTCTTATTTTGACATCACCACTCGCTCTCTCCCCCCTCTTGTCTCTCTCCTCTCTCTCCCTCGTCTCTCGCCCTCCCTGCTCGTCTCCCTCTCCCTCTTTCGCTTCCTCTCGTATGGCTGTCTGATTGGTGCAGCCGTACAACCTCTGAAGAGTGACTATTTACACTGAAGATGCTGTCAAAACAACACACGATTTTGACCGACCGCCATGACTTCCTCCAGTGGTTGAGCAAATGGGGGTAGAATGCCCCCTATATAAGTACCAGTTAACCACATATTCATACTGCATTGAGGCAATAAATTCAGCTGTATGTCCAGTATTATTCAGGGATCACATGATGCTTAAAGACCATGTCTTAAGTATTCATTGGGGACTCAGCTGGTGCTTCCCTTATTATAGCTCCAAGCTGAGGCATCAATATCTGCCAGGTTTTGGACACTTGGGGCATTTTGTTTGTGCATTACTTTTTAACTATAGGACGGCATAGCAGATGGTCGGCAGCTTACAGTAAGTCTCTGTGCGGTTACTTTAAAGGAAAAAGCCTCTGCAGCAACCCAAGAGGATCCACTGGTACAAAGAAAGTGACTGCTTCTTAATTATATCTATTTCAATGCATCGCATCCAATTGCCCTTGTAAAACTACAATCTTATTTCCTGATCTTTCTGTTGCATCTATAGCTCTCGAGGAAGCTCACAGTGTGATTCATACTTGCTTAGAGCCTTGAGTTAAACCTGACTAATTACATCTGAAAATTAAAATGCTCAATCAATGTAACTATAACTGTCAGCCAATATCAGGATTTATTCAACAGCAGCAGAATGTATGCGTTTGGAAAAAAAGGAAGGCGTAAAATATCACTTGGAAAACTGACGTAATGGTCATATTTATGAGTTATATAATGGGGCAGCGGACATTAAAATAGAAGGCCGAGGCAGCAGAAGCTGTGCTGCCACTGTGAGGATGATTTAGACTTGTATTTGTTGCTAAAGAGTGGCTGTTTGAAAGGTGTTTGGCTGCGAGACTAATGTATTGCAATATAAGTCAGTTCAGCTTTATAAAGAATGGAGAGTCATTTATGCCGGAGCAAAACAAGAAAAAATTCTATTTGGATCAAATATTCAATCATGTATTAAGGATGTCTGATCAAAAATATTGTTGTTTGAATGGTCTGCATCTGTGTGAAGCCTGATTTTAAAACATTCAAATATGAATACTGTACAGTGTGTCACTGTCTGTGCACTGGCTTAGTTTTTTTGATATGCATCAATTGTATTCATGAGACGATTTCCACTCGGGTAGATATATATTTTCGGTTCATCCCACTGCACATGAATGTACCTTGCTCCCAAACACGGCATTCGCAAGTGCGTTTTGCAGACAACTGAAAATGGGAAAGAGTAAAATGTGAACAGAATGAGAAGGTAAACACAGCCATGGTGCTCTGAGATCTTTAGGTAACATTATGACTCAAACTGAAGCTGAAAATATGCACTGAAACGTTCTGTGATGGGTCTATGCCTCTCTGAACTGCACTCCTGTTACTCTCTGTGCTGAAGATAAGCTGTGACTCAATGAGCTGCGGTGCACTCCACTTCAGTGGCCAACAGAATTTGCCCTCATTCAGGCAATTTAGTGTGAGTGGCCCTCAGCATCTGCCTCAGCTGTGCGGCACACAACAAAAGCCCAGGGAGGCGGAGAGCTGAGCGTCTGTGACCCATCATGCTTTGCTGTGTACTCCTGTAATGAGTCAGTGTTTAGAAGGTTGAAAACAAGGCCAAGAGAAAATGCAGACATTGTGCTGCTATGGACACTTGAAATAAAGGTGAATAGAAACCGAATAGAATAGAAAAGACTTAATTGTCATTGTCGAAAAAACAACAAAATTGAAAACTGCCGCGTATAAAACATCAACTTGAAAAAAATACCTAGAATGTAGCATGGAAGAAGATGAAATGTGTAATACACACACACACACACACACGTATATATATATATATATATAAACTATTTGAAATCAACAAATTCATTTAATGCTGTCAAATAATATTTATGTTCAGAATCTCAGTTTGATTGTTGTTCATTTTGTAGCTCCAGCGTAGCTGCACAACCTGTGCAAATACTGAGATAGAGCAGTCTGTCACTATGTCTAAAGTAGACATGCATAATCAGTGACATGGAAACATTCTTGGAGGCTAAGTTCTGGGAACTGTGCTGATACTTTTTTTTCTCCAATATTTTGGCTGGAAAATATTTACATGAAAAAAGAGAGACTGACTAAAATGGTAGCTTCTCGTCACACTCAATGAATCACCACAGTCTGTCACCAAACAAAACAAAACAACAAAAAAGGGAAAATGCTCATTTTTCCAGATTAAATCATTACAGTGGCTCTCTGGTGGCTTCCCTGTTAGTCTAAGTCACGACACACTCATGAAAAAGCCCACAAAGCAACCACCCTGCTAGCTACTTGTGAGAGAGCCATTTAGGATTAACAGAATGAAATACACGAGGGCAGCGCTAACTTGGTGATTCAGTGCATTTCTAATTATTACTGTAACAACAAAGGCAAAAAGTAGGGGACAGGGAGGGCAGGAGGGCAGGAGGTCTGGAGGGAGGGAGCCAAAATGACCACTCAGCCACAAGATGCCTGTGACTACACAGAACCCCGAAGCCTGGCACATGCACACAGCTCCCTCTGTGCGACCATTCAGAAAGCAGACAAGCTGGGACGAGCCGGATAAGCCTGCCTGCGACTTCACCAGGAAGAGGATCAATAGGAGGGAACGCACCATTTCGGATACAGCCAGACAGAGCCAGGGGCAGGGCAGAGAGGCAGAGCAGCACTTGAGTACTCATTATGTTGTGTAGGATGACACAGCGTGTGCAGCCACTTCTGGAGTCATCTATGAATGGGGGGGAAGACGACGCAAACCTCTCAGAGATTAGGGCAGACCACACAATAATTGGATTACGCCGCTAATGAGAAAAAAATCTGGCACGAGCGTGTCTCCATCAAGGTGACAGAGCTGAGGAAGACGATGGCTTACATGAGCGTACGGCGAGCATAGAGAGCGATCACCGGGAGATCAAACCTCTTTCTGTGACCAGATAAATATTGGACAATGTTCACCATGGCCGTCTCTTTCTCCTCACTCGCTGGCATGGAAACAGTTGGCTGCAGCTGAGCATTTGGACATCACCCACCAGCTGTCAATCACACACCAAAGTCCCGCCTCCCATACTAACAGAGTCTCTAACACCTGCCAACTATCCAAATGCCAAAAAAATTTGTCCGTGCCAATACATAAACAAGGGTCACCCACCACAGCGGCCAAGGCGATGATGCCTCAGCTGGTCCTTTCCTGTCTTCGCATTAAGTCCCTGTTGGCCTGCTATACACTTTGTGTACCCATAAGCCAATCAAACCAAGGCGTAAACAGTGGCGGAGTATCAAACAGGTTTCTGATTAGCGCTTCCTTTGCTGGTTCGCGTAAACACTTCTAAGCTGTTATTTCCCAGTTGAGAAAATAATTTCCGAGCCAAACGCTAGTTTACAGATAATCACATCTAAAAAGTCTGTATAATAGGACAAAAAGGAATGACCGAGACATCAAAAAGATACCATAGAACTGATTGGCCAAGCTTTAAATCAAAACCTCCATCTGCTCATCAAAACCGAATTTTTTTGGCAACATTCCTGACTTAATACAAAACATGAAGCTCAAGCTTTATTTTATCGAGTCATTTCAAAAGAACTGAAACTGCGGTACTGCGAAGAAAAAGGCTTTTTTCATGCGAGTAAACTGCCTAAAAAGTCATTTTACTTGAATATTACTAATATTTGTGGTATTTGCTTCTAATTAATTAACTTTGTATATTGCTTGGAGTACTTTTTTGCAAGACGTGTAAAAATGATGCTGAAATTATTCTTGCTTAGTCAGTGTTTTATTCCAGGTTAGTGAAGTAACCAGGCTTAGCTGAGTACTGACAGCTTCCACTCTCAATAGCTGGGTTTCATCCACGGGTTTGTGATGACATGCAAAATTCAAATGGAGGGCAGGAAATGAATTAACGACAGGGAGACGACCGCTGAAGAGAATTTGTGTTATACAGATTTAAATCCTGTTCCAAGACAAAGACACGAGTAATTAATTAGTGAATCTGTTGGATGTAGTGTTAAATACATCATTACAGATATTGTGCACAATTGTGGTATTTGAACCTAATTCTCCCCTTTGTGGAGAGTGGTAGTTTGGGCATCAACCAGCCAGAGTGGCTGCAAGTGAGCAGAAACGTGTATTTCCAACCCTGGTTGACTTTACTTCTTCAAATAATTATTTCTTTCTGCTGTAGCCACCACCATAAACGATATTTCTGGGCAGTTTCCTACAACAAGCTACTTTCTCATTCACTGTCACATACGGAGGAAAGTGCTTTTTCAGCCACCTGTTTCCACCTTGAATTAAATCTATATGCACAGGACCTCTCCGTATCTCACTAACCAGACAGCTCCTACTGAAATGCCTTCAGTTCATTCATCTTTCTGATGTGTACGTGCAGTGCATTTCCCTGCTGAAAAATTGGCCTTTCGCTAACGATATCAGAAAAAAGCCCCATGATCACAACACTGGAGTCATCTATGCCCCCCAAAAGAAGCTCATTTGTTTCATCCTATTTAATGTTACACACGCTCCATAAGTTCCCTTTGGGATATTCGTCCTCTGAACGTGACCCGTCTGAACACAATTAGAAGGACTGTGGGACCACTGTGCATAGCCGAGGGTCTGACTACAGTTGTGAGGCCAGCTTCGTGGTCAGCCATATCTGAATAACTAATGTGAATGTCTGTGGGGTTGGAAACTGGAGCTCAGAGGGAGAACATTTAAGTGTTCCTTTCTACCGAGACCACAGTCAGAAGTATATTCACATGAGAGACATGGGTTCAAATCGTTTCGACCTCATAAAATCTGTCAGATTTTCTCGCCAACATGATCTACTGCATGAGTCTTTTGACCAGCATAGTTATAATATTTGCATCCACAGTCATTCTGTTGATCCTTTTTCCATGTTTTGACTTGTGTCACGGTTGTAAAACACTTTCGAGTCCTTCTGAAAAGGACATTCTCGGTGCTCCAGGTGCATGTTTGTGTTATTCAAGGCCATCCCTGATGTCCTTTATTAATCCACGTCACATCTAATTGTGCTAAGCCATAACAGCGGGTCATTTGCATTCTCAAGCAACAGTGCCACACTCTTCCAAAGTATTTCCTGTTTGCTGACTAATTAGAGACCCTGCAGACAAGATGGATGAGAACTGATAACACCTGGGGGTGGGCCACATTTATCTGAACTAGAATGAAGGCGTTTCAAGGTGTTTCTGCAAGAAAAATTCTGACCCTGATAACCTAATGTGATCGATTATATGACACAACACTGCAATCCAATATCCATTCTGAGAGGAGATGTGTGTAAACAAAATCTGTTTCTGTGTAACAGCTTATTTTCTCTCCTATATGATTGCTTCTATCCTCTCAGCTTCTTAGTTTCTTTACAACAGTGAAAAGGGAATAAATGTATTTAAATAAATATAAAGAACTTTGAGATGATTATATTTGGTGTACAATTCATGCGTATATTATTTATATTATGATATATATTTATCACAGCTGTTGTTCTCTTAAAACATAATAATGTTGAAACCAGGCCTGGAAAAAAAAATCACAGTTTGAGTGATCTGCACAAATCCCACCCACAGTTCTGCCTGAATGTTATTCGTGGATTAATTGCAGTTTCAATAGAATAGCAATAAACATAGCTTTGTAGCTGCTGTTTAAAGTAACATTTCCTGTGAGCTGCAGTAGCAAGAGATAAACTGAGCAGCTGTGTGATCAGAGTGTGTTTAAATGTAGCTGACACTCACAGTTATGGCAAAGGAAGACACAAAAACAAAGAGAGAGCATAAATTATGTGAATGGCTGGCAATCGCGAGTTGAATACAAATCACACAAATGCAAACAATAGAGATAAATACGTATGAAAATCCAAATTAGAGTCTTTTAAATAGAAGCTTCCATTCAATTTCCTGTCCAGTCATCAAGTCCATTACTTTTGCTAGACAAAAAAATGTCATCAGTGATTACACTTCTGAGCATGATGCGGTGCTGCTCTATAATATCAACTCAACCACCTCCATTTCTTTTTCATTTGTTTAACTTTATCTCATATGAGGCTGATATTATTAGGAAGGAACACCCTGAGAAAAACAGATCAATCCTCCTCAAGTCAAGCTGCTGATAGAGAAAGCTTCAGTTTCAGGCAAAAGGACAGCGATGACACATTGCGGCGGTCAACATGAAGTGATTCAGTCAGTCACGTCTGCAACACAAATGCTGTGATGCAGTCATTTAGCACTTCGAGCACAACAGCAAATTCATAATCCACTCATAGACTAGACAAGCAATGACTCATAAACAACCTGTTACTACACCTGCCAAGCAAATCCCTGCATGTTTACTGTTCGCATGTAGCATCAGCTCTTCCTTTCCATGAACGCACAATGCATGAAAACACTCACTGAATAGGTTGAAAAAGCATTAAGTGCGCATTATCATACCACAAACAGAGTTCTGTTTGGAATAACAACAAAGGGTGGGGTATTTTTCTTCCTGAAAAGACTTCATTCACTCGTTTTGAATACAAGTGTTCTCCTCATGTTCCTGCTGAAACTGTCCGTACAAAAGAGCAAGAAAAGCTCAAGGTTGTGTTATGCATTCTTTGAGACAGACTGGTGAGGCGTGGTCGGTCTTCACAACGGCTCCACTGAGGACGACAGATGGCACAGAGGCACCTTATGACACAACGTGAGCCTCCACACACGTACACACGAGCGCACACACACACCTTATTGGCCAATCAGAGGCTGAACTGTAAAAATAGACACTGGGACAGGGCTAGCCTCAGGAGAGTTGACTACTCTGTTTCTTGGGGGCTTAAATCTCCAGAGACATCGATAGAGAAGGTAGACAGCCACTGCTATTAATCCAGGCACTTAGAAAACAGGTTTATGATAAATGGGAAAGGAGAATGCTTTTTTTTCTGCTTTTATGCCGGCTCATTATACAGGTAATAGGACTCTCACTGCATGCCAGTTTCAGTTAAGTGCTTTGAATTAATTGAATTATCAGTGGACATGCACAGATTTGTGGGCCATTTTTTTCATTTTCTGAAGTCAGGAACATTCAACGTTTTCATCTTAAACCCATTTTTTTTTTTAAAAAAAAAAGCTTAATTTGTTGCTGAACAGTGGATGTTTATTGTCTCACCTTGAGATCATTGCAACAACAGAAAAAGAAAAAGAAAAACCTGCAAGCTGCTGATCACGTCCCTCTGAAGTCTGTAAACTCAGTCGGAGGTACAGCCTGCACAGCATACGCTGCACGTTCAAGCCTCAGTCTACCGAATGTTCTGTTACAAATCCTGTGAGCCGCACGACTGGAATAATGTTGTCAGAAATGAAAAGCCCCACAAACTCTGAAGTCAGAACTTCAAGTCATCCTAAAAAGTCCATTTAAGTTTCTTTTCTGAGAAATTTGAGTTATTGGGGCATGGAATGTGAAAGTGTATTCTGCCCAAGTTTTCATGTATGTACATTTGTCATCTATTCACAAAGTTCCTAAATACAGATGTAAATAAGGTGACAATAAAAGCAAAGATTACAATGACGGACGGAAACTGCGCAAATCAGTACATTAGGTAAACTCAATATGTAAAATGAATACTACATCTATTTTATGTAGACTGAACTGGTATTCACTTTATCGTTACCTGAATTTTCAGTTTTCTGTCCTTTAGTTGCAACTGATAAGGCAGATGATACTTTAACACTTAAATATGCAGATTCCTTTTTGACCAACAGAAGGAACTCACTCTTGCCAAAAAAGCAGCTTGAACAGTCATATGAATAATAAATCAATCAAGAAATATTCACAAAGTGGTTTAACCTCATTAAATCAGAATGCTTCTGGCAAAAACATAATTCCTAACAATTGCTCCTATTAACGGAATTGCAAACATAACAAAAGTTTCAGAGTTGCTCATATTTAATCATATTTAAGCATCACCTTCCTTTAACAACAAGTGTTGAGTCCCCTGCAGGACATGACATGAGGTCATATGTGCAATCACTCTGTGCGTTTCTGTGAATACGGAAGAAACTGCTTTTCTTCCCAAATTGTGTAATGCGAAAGATATGAGAGCAGCAATGTTGTTGAAGAGAATAGGTAGCTCGTGGCTACTTGTTTGTTTTACACTCACTGCTCTGTGAGCAGTAACCTGCAGGTGTTAGTCTGCTGATGGCACAGAGACTCACAGTCACAGCTTATCAAATGTGCACGTAAACAGATTAACTTGAAGACCTGAGCCCAATTATTTTGTGCGAGCAAACGCGGCATGTATTGTGCCCCTGCTCGCTTGCTACTTGTTCGAGGATGGCAGCTGTCCTCTGCTTGTTTAGCCACTGTCTCCTTGAGACACTAACCAGCTAACCACTGTTACCACAGCTCACAGCATGCTGGAATTGAAGGGAAACATGTCACCTTATCACTGAATAAATAGCCACAGCCTGAGGCAATAACGCAGCTCCACAATCACAATGTCACATGTTGCGACAGGATTTCAACAGTGGTGCATTCCTCTGAGCCAATTCCCTAATTAATTTCTATGAAGAAAATTAGGTTACAAACAACAGTGGAAAATAGAAGACATTAAATCACCAAGATCAGGATGGATACGGTAGATAATACTGTCGCACTTCAACTGAATTCGTCATCTCAGACTGATATTGGAGCAGACGTGCTGCATATCAAGATATATTATACTTGTTCAGAATTGAAACATCCAAAAAAGGCAAACTAATCTTGAAAGTGACTGTAAAAAAGGAAAAAAACTCTGAAATGTGAGTGAACACAGTGACTATATTGTTCACATTTGACACAGCTAGGAGGATGTTCAACAATAAAATCAGGTTACCATCTACAAGATAAAAAAATACTATTAACAACACAACAAAGCTCGCGATTCCAGAGAAAAGATGTGAATCCCAGCAAATCCAGCGGTCAGCTGGTAAAAAAAAAGTAATAAACAGTTCTGAATGGTATAAATATTGCAGCACAACACTCTAAGTCAATCCATGGCAAAACATGACAGAGATAGTTGCTTATCTGTCTGACTCAGCCTCCTCATTGTATCAATATAGCAGGAGCGCGGCACGAACATATTTTCCAATATGCTACAATCGGTTTGACTGACGCTCTGAATGCCAGTGCAGCGGATGCCAGACAACTTTAACGCTTCAGCACAGTAACTTGCATTCGATAGAAAAACACGCCCTGACCCTGTTCAGTCAAAATCTGTTTCAGCTGTGTGTTGCTGCAGCCACTCAGGCTGGGAAAGCAGCCATGTGCTGTCATAAGGTAGAGAACAGTCCTTTACAGGCATTTCCCCCCTCTCTCCACTAATGGTGGTTGTTGTGAAGGAATCTCCAGTGGGAGTAGATACGCGAGTCACCAGCAAACCACTGAGAGTACAGTGGATGATTAGTGTTTGCTAACAGCTGACATGCAGCACGAGTACAGATTTCACCTCAAAAGTGACTCATTAAAATGCTTAAAATAGTGTGTTTTGTTTTCCACGAAACCCCACTGAGCCTGAAGCACACTTGAAAAACACCAATGAGAAGTGAGAAATGTGTTGTATCACCCTTATAAAAACAAAAAAAACCCTATTGAACCAGCTGCTTGATTAATGAACTCCATTTCTTACCGGTCTCTCTGACTGGTTGCAGCTTTATAGCAACAGTCAGATAATTTGTATTTGCAGTTTACTGGCGCTTTACCCCATGCACTACATTTCTTATAAGTTGCACTCACAACAGCACTCGCACCAAAATGAGACCAACAATTGTAAACAGACAGAAAATAATATGGAATGAAAGACATAAAATACTGTGTGTAGTACTGGATGCCACACTGGGATTAATGTAGGGATGTTTTTAGTTACAGATAGATGGTAGGTACTTTGTTGTCCCCATGAGGGAAACTGACGTGGACTTTACAGAGTTGGCCCTGACACACAAGCAGACAAACAGAAACATCAAACAGAAGTCATCAAAGGACAGAACAACTGAGATTATTTTACAAATGAATGATTATCTGATTTAACAGGCTGTTTGTGGTTACATCTGACGGTGCAACCGAGAAAAGCTCTCTTACTTAAGGTTAGTCCTTCAAAATACCAACCAATGAACAAATACCTAAACTAAATA
>JAUESF010000016.1:17145631-17162325 GCA_032274765.1 Malacoctenus tetranemus | reverse complement strand
TGCAACCGAGAAAAGCTCTCTTACTTAAGGTTAGTCCTTCAAAATACCAACCAATGAACAAATACCTAAACTAAATATACTTACTCCTTCACACTTTTTTTTCCAGATGCAACGCTGGCTTTTACCAGCTGATAGCTAAGAGCAAACTGAATTACTGCAATTCACCGGTAGCGCACAACAGAAAGGTTATGCCACGTCCTCAATTTGATTTGTTTAATCATCTTTGGTCTGTGCCACATTTATACTTCAATCAAACTCATCCATAGTTCATTTAGACACACCAGGGTGTAATGGCAGCATTTACTCTTCCATAAATGTACTGAGTCATTATACCAGAGCTAATTTCCATCAAACCAAACCTGTCGAGACACCACGGGGATAATGAGGTCACTCTTTACATTGCATTTGTTCTCATGGGTTCTTTCAGATGTGATGTTCCCATTCTCAAGCATTTTGAGAGCGCTTAGATAACCTGTGCCAACCCAAGGCTGGTCACTGTGACTGGGAGATAGTTTTGTTCACTTGGGAGGGCTTGTCATCTGCTCTTGCACTTTGTGGCATCTATGGAAAAGATGCACGGTGGGGTTCATGACACATCCGGCTTCTGCTGGCAAAGAGAGCATGACGGCTTTCAGGCAGTGGAAGTCAATGACTCATACTGAGAGGAGATCCTTCAGGGAGGAGCGTGAGAGACATGGTAAAATAGTCCAAGACAGACAAGCGAAAGAGATACCAAACTCACAAGCATGCACACAAAACTACACGTTGGGTTCAAAGAGATTACACGTTAGGTCGGTCCTTTTAAGAAAACCAGTTTTTGGGTCAACTAAGTGGTACACTTAGCTTCAAATAAAATGATTCATGTTGAATGTCTCAGGCAAATATGTAACCAGGCACATTTTCTCTTGTCCTTCAACCACTTTTAGCTACTTTCTCCATTTTTCTGCTAACAAAAAAAAAATCATTCCATTAGGTTCCAGGTTTCAAAAACAGTTCAGTCGACCTCAAAGAATTTGAAGAACACATTGAAAAGAGCAATGATTTGTCATCTGTACTGTTTATCCATCGATATTAAACTAAGGAGCTGCCTATTCAATTATATACTGGATTTGTTACATCACTTGTCTCGGGGTGAGGAATCGTTCCTCAACTCATTCACGGCTCTTTATCAACAGCTGGCAATTTATGATTAATTTAGATTATGTGAAGGAAGAGAGGGAAGGTTAATGGCTTTTACTGGTATTACAGCAATTAATAACCATAATTATGCTATACAATAAAAGGATCGTTTTTGTTATTACATTGGTACTTTAGTATTACATCCTCTATGTAAAACTATACAGAAGGGCACTTTGAGAACTTGATGCTTTGACATTATTGTTTTTATTAGATGTTCTCAACAATAGGATTAATGGTAATTTTATTTTGTTCTGCATAAAATCAGTGATACTCTGCTGTTTACAGTAAGTGCATCATCTAAAGGTTAATGGTGCAGGTATGGTCTTATTTATAGACTTTTATGTTTGCAAAGTTTGTACATATTAAACTGAAATATGGGTATTTATGCAGGTTTGTGATAGGATTTATAGGTTTGATGCAGGTTTCACTGCATAAATGAATAAAGAATCATTTCTAAATTTAGCCATGACACCAAGAACAATCTAACTGTGAGACTGCCAAAAGATTCACACCATTGTGATTTATGTGATTGTATCTTCAGTTTTATGAGAAACATGTCAGGAATGTCCAATATGCTCCAAACCATCATCCATGGCAGTGCCCGCAGGAGACGACTGATGTGTGATTACTGGCAGGACATAATATGTGCAGGGTTTTCCCTCCCAGTGAAAGACTTTGGCATCCTGCCTGACTGTTTTTACGCAGCACCTGAGCTGCATAAAGTGGAAAAACAACATGCTGACAGATGTTTAGCACTTTGGAAAGAAAGGATAGTCTCCTGGAACAAATACAAGACCGTCTTTTTTTTCTTGGAAGCTCGACTGGGGAGTCGAAATGTACCTGCTCACGACATCAAATATTCTGTTTGAGTCAGAAAAGTAAGACTGTAACTTCAATCTCCAAGAGAGAGTGTGGATGGTTTGTACCTTTTAGCACAGGGGATTTCAAGTCTGTTTAAGGACAGTATTTCTGAATCACAAGGTTTTGGTTTGCTCAATTTAACTTGGCAGACTTCTCAGGCATCATGCACTGGGTTTGGCTGTCATAGAGGAAATTCATGAGTGAAAAGAGGTCCTAAATCCTCCTCAGAAGAGTTCAATACACTGCTGCCCGTGTGACCCGATCACTACCACTACTTTTTATTTGTATTTACTCCAGCCAGTAATAGCAACCAGGGGTTAAATGCCAACGCCACAGATGTAGTAACTTCGTATGAGGTCAGCATAAGGCACAAGGTCTATTTATCAGAGGAAAGGCTGCCATGAACTCCTCAAAATGCGGTCAGTGGGTTAAAGCTGAACAACTGTTCACACAGCTGATTGTTCAACCATGGCCTTGAGTCAATTTCACACCAAAACAGTCCCTTAAAAACAGACAGTTTGATCATTTGGTTAGCTGAATGAAGAGAGAAGTAATAAGTATTTGTATAATTGATCATTAGATACTCTAAAAAGTCTCTTCTTCTGCCTAAATAAAAAAGCTATTCTGCATGGGACCTGTACATTCAGAGAACATAAATTTTCAGCTATATTTTTAGACTCTAAACTCATGTCTTCCATGTTGAGAACCAAAAAATGGATTCATTTGTTGAGAAAACCACCGGCAGGTGATTTTAATGGAATAACAGTTCGAAGCAGCCTCACTCAAAAGACCACAGAAAGGGAAAAGTAGAAGTACATTGGTTCAGGTAAGCTGCTACCAAGCTCAGCAATATCCAAACAGCCCTCAGCCTCTCAGAACAAATCTCATCCATCACCTCTACCCTGCCACTGAGGAGCTAACCAGAGTCCTCCAGCATCCCCTGGCTCTGAAATGGACTCTCGAATCTTCCAGACAGTGTCCAGTGGGGTTAGATGCTGGGTACAGGATTTCCACTGAATCCTTTGCCCAGCTCAGAATGATATTGATAGTTAATGTTAAAAACTCAGCCCTCAAGAATACATAAAAAAAATCCTCAACTAGTGCTTCTAAAAGAAAGCCTCTCAAAATGACTTCCAAATCCAAACTTCTGCAGTTTCATCTAATTCACTACGATGTCAGTGCATGACAATGTTTGTGGTAGATAGAGTGAATCTCTTTATGTGTCACACCTTACTTGTGAAGCTACTCTGCGATGAAAAACAAGGTTGTTTCTGTGTGTTAGAGAAAAGGTTGCTGAAAAACCTTCCCTTTAGTAGTTGCAAACACCTTAATTTGCGGTGAAGTACTCGCCAAAATGGGGAAAAATACTCCCGCTGCGAGAATCCAAGCAGTGATAAGGCAAATGCAGAGGAGGTGGTGTAATTTTCTTCATATTCGTCATTCATTATTCATTGGGATCAATCACCGCAAGCCTGCCTGTCCAGATAAAAAAGGTCAGAGTGGATGCTTAGATCCCAGACTGTGTCTGAACTATCACACTGCTGAAATGTTTCCATTCAAGATGAGAAATTCTTTTCACAATTTGAGACTTTAGAGATGAATGAAGCCAAATCACAACAGCATAAAAGATCCCAAATATAAGCCTGGAACTATCATATTTAACTTTATGTCGTTATCAGTAATTATGCTAATGAACCTAAAATTTCAAGAGCACCAAGTGTTGCTCCAAATTAAAAGCAGTACATGTTGCCATGTGTGGCTCTCTCTATCTTTGGACATGTCTATTACATAATTTTTCGATTACTTCCAGTGAATGAGAGTGAAATGAGGTTAATTCCCAACCGTGGTGATATCGCTTTCTAAATTCTTCTTCTCCTTCAAGTGCTCTAAAAATCCTAACACTGAAACATTTATCCATAAAACACAATCAACTTGATAATGATGCGACACTGAGCTCGTTCGCTGTAGCTGTAGGCTAATATATCTACCAAAAACCTGGTTATCTTGTGTTGAGTAACCGCGTGTTCTACAAGTAAAGAGCACTTGAATCAGGAGTTAGTGATTTTTGTGCAAATCACAGAAGTCATTTCTGAATGATATGTGTCTAAGATTCCTTATGCGCCGCTTTCTGTCAGGACATTGCACCAAATTTTTGCCATGATAAAGTAGCAAATGGTGACTGTTGAGACAGTATGTAGGCTGGTTGAGTCTGGTCTGTCTATGGGAATCACTGCCATCATTTCAAAGTGGATCGTGCTTGTTGAATGGATAAGAGAGCTATAGCCTCTAATGCTCCCCAGGAGATAGCGCCTTCTTACTGTGATCTAATTAGAGATTAAAAATAACCACCTTTTTAACTGAATGAGTGTCACCGCACTACTTTAGAGAATTTTTTTAACACTTTCTTTCAGACAAAAAACCACGGTTCACTAATTGTATGAACTTATTAACATAAACATGCAATATGTTGAAAAATATGGGGGAAGAAAAGGTGCAAGAAAAAGAAAGTCAACAAACAGAAAGCTGATGCAAGCTTACAAATGAAGCCCATGTAGGACGATAGATTTGTGAGAAGGAACGTGAACTGTTTCTTGGCATATTTCAGCACTTTCACACTCCGAATGATATATATATAATTTGCAGTTGTCAACACTGATGATGAAACGCTGTCAGGCATGATAAAATAATTGAGTAGATCTCCTTTTTAGCGTTTATCAGCAATAGATCTCTGATCCACAGAGTTTGAGTGGGCGATGCTTTATCCTTTTCTTGGGAAGAATTACTCATCGAGCAATCAGAGACACACGGAGGAAAGGTAATTTTATTCCATGTTTTCTGAGCTTCTTCTGCTGCTCAAAATAAAATGAGCTCAAAAACACATTTAAGAGCGAGTGCAAGTCCACTGAGTGGAGATGTGGGTCTTGCTTTGATCTATGTACACACTACATACCATATGGATCCCATCAGGTCATATCTAATTTCTCAGTTGTATATTGGCATCAATAGAAGCCTAAAGAAAGGGGACATCCATATGTTGCACCAATGCATTAGAAACAGGCGACAATCGGGTGCCATGTGCCCTCATTTCACCTAAAAGTGACAGTCTGCTTCTTCTAATTTAAATCTGCTCTGTGTTCCTGGAAGATAAAAGTCTGGTTTTGATGCGAGCTCAACTTCTCTTTCCGACATTAAAGTTTCAGTATTTCTTTTGTTCTCAGATTTTCTTTTGTTTTAAATGGGAGAGTTGGCATTCTTTATCTCTTGGCTGGGGAGCAGGTACAAGATGAGCCTGCTGAAGTATGAAGGATAGGGGGCATGTTGGAAACTAAAGTGGAAGCATGGAGGAGAGCAGGCATCCAAAAAAACAACTCAAGCAGGCAGAGAGGAAAGCGCTGTTTGCGGGCAACAGTTGTGACTTACACATATCGGCTCACTGTGGTGGAAATGCTGGTTGGTGTTTTATCCTTAGAAAGAAAAACTTCAAATGACTTACTGTCTCATTTTTACATTCATCCCCAGACTTGCATTTCATATATGCATTAGAACTGCATCATTTATCGGACAATGTCATCCAATTTTGGAGAAAAATAAAAAAGCAACCAAGCAGTGTAATACTGAAGTCAACACCATCAATGGGTTTGTTTTCATGTGATAAAAAGATTAGAAAAATCAGGTATTGATGAAGTGTTTTTATTGCCTGTTTACTTGCATGCAAAATATTCAATAAAAATTCACATAGTGATAAATTATTGTGATGCGTGCAAGAAAGGATTTTACATTTCCTTGCCATTTATTCATCACGCCCACGCAGTGTAGAGGCCTGTACTGGTTAAGGTAGCAGATGTCTTGTTTGATTTCAATAGCTTGTAAGAACAAGTTAAACTGTGCTCTAAGATAAGAGAAGTTTTACATATTCAAACAGCCTAAATGCATCTTTTAAAAACTTGCATTGATACCGAATTCAAGACCATATCTTAGATTGAACTACTCTATTGGTGACACCAAGTGGCCCGTCAATGAGATGGATTTTTTCCCTAATAATACATTTTACAACTGTGTTAAAAAAGAGTGTGCCTAAGTCGCCTGGCAGTGACTAAGCCTGCAGAGAAGCATAATGTTAGAGTGGGTGACACACCATGGTGACTGCATGGAGAGAAAGCCTGAGGCAAGACATAGCAATCCAAAATTTCCCCTCTACGCACGAAGCATCCTATAGTGTTTCGGTAATGAATGCACCATGATGTGCATGTATGCATGAGGAGACACACACACTGCTTTCCTTCACACTACACAAAAGAAGTGGGGAGCGAAATCCTAGCCAACAGCATGTGGCTTTATTACCGTCAGATTAGCCACTCATTTTCTTAAATCAGACAAATCATACTGTAAGCTAAAAAAGCCCCAGCAAAATGGAGCTGAGAAGGCTCGTGTGTATTTCTTGTAAAGTGGGACACAGTTCCTTCCAGCATGGATGGTGACATGATTATAAACTCATCTCCTCTTACAGGGGCCACAGGGGCCAAAGACAAGGCTGTGATGACTTAGTTTGGGTCACAGGAGTCCTGTCCCTCCCTGATACTCTCACTGCCAAATAAAACGCAGAAAGGCCAAAGGAAGCCAGGAGGTGCTCTCAGTTTATAACAGCCTAAGCAGGAGAAGAAGTCCACCTTTATTTGCAAGTGAATAGCCTGAAGATAAAAGGAGTAACATTTTGTAAATGTACCAAAAATTCATACTGCTGAAGGGGACTGGTCAAACCTTTGGCGGATTTGGAATGAAAAAGAAAATAACACTGAAACAGCTCAAAGTTGTTTTGTCCATTGTCATTTCAATGAAAGAAAAACACACTTGTTTGCAAATAGTTATTTATAAGCATATCCGGCTGGGAGCCCCACTTGAGCGCTGAAAACATACAATTAGTGTTAAGCTGTCTAGCCTATTCCAAGCAAATAATTGATCCTCAACAAAACTTTGGCTTGCTGCAAAGAAAAAGCTTCAAAGATGGAGAGTTTAATGAGTCTCATGCTTAAACGGTTGTCTCAGTGTACGGTTACAAGTCCAAAGGGATCCAGCGATAAAAGAGCTGGCCTCTTTTTTTTAATTTAACAAATGACAAGGACACACTGCTCTAATTTCTGGGCAATGTTAGGACATTGCCATGTTTTTAATTGTGGGAGAAGTAGGTGTAATGTAGAGCTACTGTCAGGGTAATCTGTAGTTGTTGATTGAGCCATGGTTGGCCCGCCTCCCCTTTGGGAGGGTCCATTGTGGGTCAGGGTGCTGCCTTTTATGTCTGTATGATTTTCCTTTCCTTTTGAAGAGAGGACTGTAAAACAGAAGTTGAAAAGTGAGGAAAAGAAAACATTTGGATCCTAACTTATCGTCAGAGTACATGCAATGAATTAAACTCTTAACTGCAAAATCCTGTGTTGATCTGCAACAGTTGCAGACTATAATTAAAGAATTACAAAATATATTTTTAAAGAAAATCATCTGATTAACATGCAAAAACTAAATTGTTGCTCACGAAGCACAGCTGTTAACAAGGATTTAAATCGTACTCTAAAAACACTGGAAAGTCGAGCTTTCAACCTACACTTACTACTTCATGGACAGAGCATGAGAGTTGGGTAGACTGAAGCTGTGATGTGATTCTGGATCTGTGAAGTTTTCCTGTGTTCACAAACAGTGGAAACATGATGCACACTATGCTTGTCTCCCAGGCGCCTCTGTTCTGTGCTATCTTTAACCTGTTTCATACTCTTAAATTAAACCCGATTAATAATAATCCTTGTTATAATAAGTCAAACCTCACAGGGATTGTGTAAGGATCCAATCACAGCAGAAGCTAATCACTGAAAAAACAACTGCTAAGCCCACAGCCAGCTTCTGTTAGCAAAACCCTGAGGAAGGGATGTTTATGTTCCTCCTACTGAGGATCTCGAGGTCACGTGAACGTGTAATGTCATCTTTTTAGCGTCCTTAGGCGATGTGTCTCCTCTCAACTCTCTCAGACCTGGATCTGTCTCATCCACTCGCCATCACTGCAGAGTCAAATAGTCCTGACGAGAACAAAACCACTGCCTCGCTTTTACTTCCCCTTCCTAATTTTGGATAAAAAACTCCATGTCTGCATGATGGTCAAAAAATCAAGCGCAAACACGGGGGCACTACTGGGCCCGCAGTCGGATTTTTATCTTATGCTAAACGTGGCACAGTTAGACACTTTTTTTTAACACTTGTGGTCTGGAAAGATAAAACACTTGAATACTTTAAATGCGAAGAGCTGACAGTTGTTTCCTCGAAATTGTCTCCCAGTGCAACAGCTGTTTGTCTCCATCATCTGTTACATTCTGAAACAGACTCTGGTTCAATAAACATCCTCCACAGCTGAGCAGCAGCTTGTCAGTAGATGCTCTCATGCTGGCAGCTTTCGTTATTTGATAAGACAAAACAGAAAAAATAACAGAGATTGTAGGGGAAAAGATATCGGCGTCGCCGCTCACTGACTTTGGTTGCATTTTCCAATACATTTTTAAAAAATATTCCTTTCATTATGGTTTTAGAAAGTACAACTTGACACAAGATGTCAAAGACCGTTTTTATTTCGATATCTGCAGATGTGCCTCACAGAAGCATCTTGTTTGCTTCTTTGATTCACATAGGAAATGTTGAGGGTGGTTTGTTGGAACGATGATGAAATATGTTTTGCATAAATGGTTCAGAACAACTCTGTAACCGCGCCCCAAGCAGACATTGTGCCAGGAAAAGATGAAACGGAACGACTTCACTCAAACATGGGTTTAGCTTGTCAAATCAGAGTGACGATTGTCTGTTTCATCAAAATGTAAATGTTTGGCTTCATAGCGCTTTTGAAATCAATTCTTGTGTTTTTCAAGAAATTCTGAAATTGCAGTTAGCAGAACATTATGCTCTCTGAAACTATTCAATCATGTAGCGAGTGAATATGCTCCAATTTAAAATTCTTTGAAAACATATTTAATGAATATAAGGGAACATCTTCTGGCTTGTAATAGCCTTTTTAATGTCGCTCCATCAGAGATGTGTCTGTTAGGATCAATTCTTCTGTTTTCTTTCATAAATTATCCCCTACAGTGTGAAACCTTTTTTTCCACCTGGAGTCTATACTTTTCAGTTTCATACGCATAGCTGCAGTCTTTGTGCACTTGGCTCTAAACACTCTGGGAAAATGCAAGTGACCTGCACTCAACATTGTACCTGAGGGCATCCTGTGTAAACACAGATACAGCTCTCACTACTGCAACAGATCTGCTAAATGTGCAGCTCATGACACCAAGCCATGAGAGAGACTCTCACTATGTTCTCATTACTCCGGCTTGGACCCCAAGAAAAAAATGCATGTGATGGATTGTTTCCACTTCAGACCGAGTGAATCAGTTCCTTTTCCTGGTATCAAATAAATCTTGGGTCAGCAGTTTCATGGCTGACTAAGAAAAACAAAAATCTAGTTTAAATTGTGAGTAATCATCAAGTTTATCAGAGAAACTAATTCATTGTATTTGTATCGCACCCTGTGCGAGATCTGCCCTCGTTGAGTTAAAGTATTATGAGTCTCATTCTGTCAGGGACAAACTGTAGACGCCTTTGCACTAATTGGAGTTACATAAGAGAGCAAGATGATTGGTTGTGCTCTCGTAGATAACTGGGGAGCAAAACAACAGCCTGGAAAGGGTATTTTGTGTGTTTTGGGTGAAGAAAAGATATTTTGGTCAAGCTTGCAAATAAATTCTCAATATGGGAATAACTGCTGCCAGCACACATTGTGCGCACTACTCCAAAATAATAGCTTCATCAAGTTGGAGTTGTTGGACTCGTAGTTGTTGCTCTTGGCTGCGTTGATTTCCATCCTCATAAAGTGGAGTCGTGAGTTAAAATGTGCAGAGCTCCAGTAAGTCGGCCTGCTGTCACCCATGCTTCCATCTTTGTCTTGTAAATGGAGCAGCGTGGAGCTACGTCATCATTTCCACATGATCTGAGTGATGATGTAACACAGGCTAAATAAAACAACCCTGCTGTAAAGTAAAGAGCCACATTCCTATTCCCTTGTTTGAAAAAGCTATATGATAAGATTCTGAGATGCCCTTAATTAATCAGTTGCACTGGTTGGGGACGTCTACAGACTCCTATTTTGCCCAGTTTTGTTTCATTTCTGTTGCTCAGATTTCTGTAGGCTATTTTTCATTTCCTGAAATTATTCCATACTCCAGCTATCAGTTCAAAGAGGACCAATTAATAATTATGTCAAGAGTCTCAGCAGCCCCAGTGAACATGCAGCCATCAGTACTGAGAAGGGAAAGAGAAAGAGGGTTAATCCTTTCTGAATCTCCGTTCAGTCATTAATACTGCAACTATGCTACATAATTATCTTTTTAAAAAAAGGATTAGATTTCTATCCATATTAAACTGCAAGATATCTTGTGAGTGCCAGTTTAAAACGCTGTTCCTGGCATTTATATAGCTAATTATAAGCACCACAAAAGCAATTTCAATAAAAGGGACCTAAAAAAAAACATTTTAATTTTAGCTTTGATGTGGCATGATTGATGTGAAGTTTGTTTATTAAACATAGACTAGTCTGTGCAAGATCAAAGAGAGGGGGATGCAGCCAGGAGCACACACTGTAAACTGTAACCTGTGAACATTAAACATCTGCCACGACTGCATAAGGTCCACACTCCCATATATTACATACATATACATGTTTTAGGGCTGGGTGACACGGACCAAAATTCATATGTGGGTATTTCTTAGCTGAATGGTGATATTTGATAAATATCAAAGTCGTCTATATATGTCCTCTAAGTCGCATGAAAAGGAAGTTTGACCTGTTAAAAAATAGCAACAGCATCTATAGGTGTCGGGTACTTTCTCTGCACTGAAATGCAGGGATGTGTCAATTGATGGCTCTGAAACACCTCCCTGATATGCCAAAGTGCAGCCTCGCTCAAATGTCAACAACTATGAGCTGAAGAGTGAATGCTAAATTTAGCGGCTTTGTTTGACTTTATTGGACCCAGAAGGCCACTAACATCCTCCAGCATTCGGGGAATGGTCATGCCCAGCATTACAAAGTGGCCACTGGATAGAGCCTTTTGAACATCCATTAAAAACCTGAGCGGTGAGAGTGATGCAAACCTGTAATGCAAACTTATCACACATTTTTACATTAATTATTATTCCATCCTTCCAGCAGCCATTGTTAGCATCGGCTGTGTATTTTTAGGAACAAATTAATGAATAAGCTTTAATTGGAGTTTGACACTTGTATTACCCAGTGAAACATCTGTGTTCTGATTTTTGCACTCAACAAAAAATGTGTTGTTTTTTTAAACCAATCAGCCAGATTCAGATCAAGAAAACAATCCCCAAATATTAACTAATTAAGTCCCACAATTGTGAGATTGTCGACCAAGCTTTTTCTTCTCAAGTGATGGGAACGTCAACCATTAAGACAGTTAGTAGATTAGTAAAATCACCCGGTGTGAAGTGATCACTGCAGAGGCTGGTGTAGCTGACAATGGAGATTTCCCTCAAACTTGCTTTCCACTGAATAAATCAACTGCATGATGTCAAACAAGGTAAACTGCCTTTATGCAACAGTTCGGTGAACTGTCAGACAGTCAACTTGTGAGCACCACAAGCGTGTTGATTTGGATCTGTCTAACAACCCAAACAATACTGGGAGTCTTTGGGGGGAAGCGGTTTCTCAGAGCTTCAGATATTATGACAAGATTATTAACTACACATGAACTTCCAAACGTGTTTTTTCTCAAACAGAATAGAACATTTGAACAATCTAAAGCTTGGCAAACTAGTGCCAGTCATGTTTACATCTCCCATGATGCTTTTATCAGCATAACATGTTTTATGTAAATGCAGACTGTTTTTACTGTACTGTAATAGCAGATTATGTTTATCTCATCGTAAATGTGTAACAAAGCAGGTTGTACACAAGTGGGACTCCAAATGTAGTTTACCCTCTAAACTGATGACAGAAGAGAAGACTCAATCCTGTAAACGAGATCTTGCAAGTGTACATAAAATTTTCCATTAAACGCCAGGGAGATTGCATTACGTTACAATGCAGTGAGGGAGGGAGGGCTCCACTCCCTCTGCGTTTCCCCCTCCTGCCCGAGGAACACCCCTGCACATATCGGATTGTACGTACAGGATTAAAAGGCTATCCCACGAAAACCCTGATCCCGGCACGGCTCAGAGTACTACTTCAAACGCGAACACCTCGCACGTCAAATTAGCTACGTTAATCAAACAGAAAAAACAAAAGTCGGCATCGAATGTTATTAAAAAGCAATTTCACACAAAACTCCCGTCAATTAGACTTACGTAACGACACATTTTACCAACTTAGAGGATCTCGTTTCAAAGCCTTTATCGTGGCATCAGATTACATAACAGATGATTCAGAGTAGAAGTTGTGCATGCAGGGGAATAAACCACCAGTTCCCCTGATGCGAGCATTCATTGTCAACATCCACTCCTCCTCCTCCTCCTCCTCCGACACCTCCTCCTCCTCCTCCTCCTCGGTGCTATCCTCACACCTGTTCACATGGACAGGTGCAAGCCGAAATGCGTCTTATTCTGCACGACATGAATTCAAACTGGGAGACACTGGGAAAGCCCAGGAGGCAGTGTGTGTCTGTGTGCGTGTGTGCAGAGACAAGGAGCCCAGCATCACTCCCCGTCAACAACAAACACGTCCCATCCCGGCAGAGGAAAAGAAAGAGGGAGAGAGAGAGGGAGGGAGAGGGAGAGCAAGAGAGAGAGACCCACGGCCCACACTATCACCGCTACAAATGTCATCCTCACGCTTTCCACTCACACCGCAGCGATACAATTTTAAAGCCTGCTCTTCATGTGCATCATATTTTATTCAATGTGTAATAACGCTAAGTCAGCGCGGGGGGCTCGTCACGCAAAGAGGAGCCCCGTGTCGCCCCGGCCGGAGTCTACAGAAAACAGTGCTGCCACAAGACGTTAGCAGTTATTTAAAAACACTGCGCGCTCGTAAGCTAATTAGCGGCGGTCGCAGTGCCGTTACCGTCGCACCTGCAAAACAGTGCTTACGGGTGAATGAGGAGGAAGGAGGAGGAGGAGGAGGAGGCGGAGGAGAGTAAGATGCCTGCGGTCCTGACCACAATTAAAACAAGGATGAAAAGAGACGGGGTGTCCACGGAGGAGCAGACACAGCCAAAGCTGGCTGTTTTCAGGGACTTCAGAGTAAAATGTGGAGGTTTTCCTACCTGCGCAGCCCACAAGAAGCCAGGCTAAAAAAATATCCCGTGACTGGACCATCGCAACTCCCGTGGACGGTAAAGGGCGCAGCTAACGTTTAAATCTCCGTCTCTCCCTGCGGTGTTGCCCTCGGGTTTTCCTCGGCTCTATCTCAGCAACTGCTCATCCTAATCTATGTATCTGAGCTGGTCGGTGATAAGTGTCAGCAGCAGCAGCAGCAGCAGTAGCGGCAGCAGCGTCGTTGATGACAGGCAGTGGTCGGAGATTAGCAGTGATGAGCGCCAGTGCACAGTTCAAAGTCTGACTGACAAGCGGAGCCTTCTCACACACGGCGATTACTCCGCCCAGCCGGCATGAAGGACCGCCCGTCAAGTAGTGCCAGGGTCTTTACAAGGAGATGCCTTAATATTTGTCGTGATTTACAGAATATGTACATATATATATTTAGTTTTATTTATATACACTGTAGATGAGCAGAGAAAGAAAGCATGCATTTTAGATTACGATAGAATATTTATATCAACAGGACTGGCAACAACTACATCTTTTATATGTTTTACACAAGTGTGTCTATTTTACCCTGTAAATGGGCATTAGCATTCAGCATTGTCATTTGGGTTGATCTACATAACATTTTCATGAGCCTTCTTCGGGGACTGGAGCAGGTTCTCCTAACTGACCAATGACCAATGGTATCATGGACCCCAGGTAAGGGACCTGGGGTCTGTGACACCCTTGAAGGGTGCTCAGGATGACAGTTTATTCCTCTGCTTTTGAGCCAGTGTTTGGCTTCACTCAAATATTCCCACAAATGAAAAATCTAAGAAAGGGAGGAGGGTCTCTTTTTATATGCAATTTGGGAGGGCTTAGGGAAAAAACCACAAAGACCACAAAGAAATTCCCAGCTGTCTTAAACACAGGCTGCATCATTTTATTTAGTTTTTGTTTCAATAGTCAGTGAGGTGTTGTAAATAATATATTCTCAGGAATAAGATAGTAATAAATGGTTGGTGAAGAAAGAACTAACCAAACAGAGAAAGGAGTTGAGGAAGAGACATGGAATACTAATCCTGACCATTAACATTTGTGCATTTTGTTGTTGCCTGCAGGTCTGCCCCTTCAGTCTCACCCCGGGACTGAAAGATGAATATGTGAAGATAGTTGGTGTCTCTAAACTGGTAAGTGTGAAACTATGTGTGTCTGTCTGCGTGTGTGAGACTTTTCTGTCTCTCTGTGTTAGCCCTGTGATGGACAGGTGACCTGCTGCCTCTTGCCCAGTGTCAGCTGGGAGAGGCTGCAGTCCCTGTGGGTATTGAGGGTGAATGTGATGGGGAAAGAGTAGGATACATGCTCACACATCTACCCATGTGTGTATTTACATACATAGGTGGTCTTTTGAGATATTTTTAGATAATAAGAATACACGTAACGTAATATAAATACATTTGTAAGATTCAAACATGCTGCTAGATTTTTTTCGGAGCCAAGATATTTCATGTTTTCGAAGAATCTTTTTCTTTTTTAACTCGATGCTTTATCGATGTGTGGAGTTTATGTTAAAAACACCTGGCAATGTTTCCAATGACCTAGATTCATATTAAATGAAATAGCCAAAGAACAAGGCAAATATGGAGAGCCAGAGAGTCACATACAACTACACACTTTATGGACAATGTCGAGCCAGCAGTTCTCCTCATATGTATGTTTTTTTTTGTACTGTATAAAGAAACCAGAGCACTTTGAGAAACCCCACGCTCACACAAAACATGAAAATTTATACACAGAAAGTCCCACACAAGCTCAAGTCTGGGCCCTCCCACTGTGAGGCGACGGTGCTAACCACTACACCAGCGCGCAACCCCAGTCAAACAACCAAATGTTTGAAAACATTTAGATTGATTTAATTGGGCGAGTAATTCTTTCCAGACAAAAATACCACAAAGTTTTTTGCTGCTGCATCTCACAACTGAGATGTTTCGCTCAGCTTACGCGGTTTAATGTTGAACTGTAACTGTTTTCCAGGAAATTGTGGTGGCCAACATTCACTGGTTTCCTCCACTTTTTTTAATTGCTAGAATTGGTCACAATTATCAAAATCATGAAACTTTGCTCACCAAGTTGTCAAACTGAAATATAACTTTTTACCAGATACGACCACTATCAAGGTTTTTCCATTCAGAAAAAATGTTGCAAACAATCCTGACCAAAATACTGGTAATCAAACACTCACTATAAACCCACTATCAGATTCATATAACTTGCACTCCCAATGTTTATGTGTAGCAGTAACTTAAGCATTAGTTATATGAAAAAAAAAGCTATTAAACCAGAACAAGTGCTTCGATAACAACCTTCTGGAGAAAAGTTGTCTCATTAAAATGTCACATACTGTATTGTATTTTGAGAGCACACAAAAAGACAGTGTCATTTTCACATTTCTCTTCTGCATTTATTGGTTCATTCAACTGATCAATTGTATTTTCTTCACAAGAGCGTCTTCCAGCTTGACACTTCAAATGCAGTCTGAAGTGTTTTTTTCAAGCTGACAGGAATATAATTCTGGCGGGGGAGAAATGTTGAATCCATCTATTTATTCTGTCCAAAGACTGTAGACTCCCCTGGAGTTGATTAAAAAGCCCACAAGCCCTCAAAACTAAATGACGTATATGCTCTTTCCTGATGACAGCATGATTTATTCATCATAAAAATGACAAGTACGAATAGCAGTTTGAGTTTTTAGTTGGTATAGTGATTCATGGAAGTATGGCAGTAGATAAAGGTGATAGACAAACCAATTAAATTAGCTGGTTTTTCGACACTGATACACTGTTTCAGTTGTACTTGGTGGCATAATAATATTTTTTTAATCTTTTACACTCTCATTCTGGAAGAAACTCTGTACATCAATACAAATAAATGATAATTGCCAAACATTTGAAATACCAAATGTCAAACAACGGCACACAGCACACCAATGTTTGTACAGAAGGAAACTGGTGAAGTGATCTGAAATCTTTGAGTTTGTAGCCACAAATAAAAGAAATGATAAATCATCTGGTTTTAAATCCATTATGTCAGTGGTCCCTTGTCCAAATTGCCTACATCAAGGGCCGTGGACCCCTTTTATAAACCATAACATTGAGGCCAAACGCTTAAATATGTACACATTCTCACTTAGAAAAAGCAGAACCCTTCAAAATAAGAACAGTGGGTTGTCTCCAAAGTTTTTAGTCATTTTTTTGCACAAGATTAGTTTATTTTAATGATGTATTTTATGTCACCCACACAGTTGTATATTATTTATGTAATCACCATTTACATCGTACACCAAAGTTGCAAAACGTAGCTATATTTTCTTG
>JAUESF010000016.1:17127593-17140401 GCA_032274765.1 Malacoctenus tetranemus | reverse complement strand
ACACACACACACACACACACACACACACACACACACACACACACACACACACACACACACACACACACATGCTGCAGTGATATGGTGCTGAATCTGATACTGGTGATGTATGATTGAGTGTTTTCTGTTTCCCATGTTTCTTTCAAGCAAATGTTCTCCCTCGCTTCTTTTTCCCCCCTCCAAAAAAAAAACCCATCTCACCTGCAGAGCTCAGCAAATTGCATCTATTTTTTCCCTTGTGTTTATTTTGTGATATTTTCACACTATTTTTCACACAGCTCTTTGTGTCTCTGGCCTACCCACTGTGAAGATGCATTTAATTAAATATAAACTGGCAGCGACGCTACGCGAGACTGTTTACATCAATATATCATGGGTATTCTGCACTATATCAAATAAGAGTACATGTGGAGTCCCAGTTTTAGGGCACTTGTTCTTCCTTCAGTCATTTTGTTCATGTCTATTTTTCTGGAATCAATCGAACTGGTAAAAACAATTAAACCAAACAGTCCAGATTTTAATAACAGGCGCCCATTCTGAGTCACTGTGTCTCACTGACACTGCACAATGAAATGACAAATTGTTGTAATAGATTCCCAAAATAAACCAAAATTGCAATCTGACAGTGAGTCAAAACAGGTTCACCACAGATGCTGCATCAGAACAGGTGGCAAAGAGTCGACTGTTGTTACAAAAATCCATCACAACACAAGTAAACAGCCTCCAAACACACTTGTCGTTGCTTATAAAGGGTATTAATGATGAGAGTAACAGACTGATTCTGAGGCTTTCACTGCAGACGACTCCAACATCCTGTAAACCGAGCTTAGCGTGCACCAGCTTCTGTAATGTGCAGTGACAGTTCATATCAGATCTTCGGTCTTTCAAGAAGCCTGTCATTTTGGATTTCACTCAAGATGTATGACAAGCTTCGAACATACTCAAACCCCATTTCAAACCCCGGGCTATGTAGATCTCTGCACTCAGTCATCAAACTGCCTTCAAGATGCTCTCTGCATTGCCGAAACACCAAAGAACATTCAAGTGAAAAAAAGACGAGATCCATGAAATATGAGATTGATGAAAAGAGTCACTCAATCATCTTTTGCATACACGGCAGGAGTTGAAATGGCCATATACTCGACAGGAACTGCGGTATACACTGATTATAACTCATCAGGAAATATATGCAGGAGTGCAGTTGTGCAGGTTGACTTGAAGTAAAATGGGTCACTGGATTTCTGGATGTATGGCCTGTATTTCAGTGCTAAAGCCTGCTAGCAATGTGTTATTTTCATTGTATGTGTCATTACCTACTTTGGGGTTATTTGGTGTTATTAGGTGCCTAGCAGGAGGCCACAACTAGAGCCGCCGGGTGCTCTGTGTTTGTTCATTTACTCTTCCCTTTTAGTGTGCAGTGTTTATGGGAGTAATGCTACGGTCTCGACAAGCCACTCGAGTCCAGCGGGGCCGTTATCCCACAAGCCAACCTGGAAGTTAACTCCGCCACGCTTCGTTGGCTCCAGTCTCCGCTGTAAATTCGGTGGGCTTTTGAATGTGCCTTTAGATTGATGCAGAAAATAAGGTGTGTGTTAAACACAGGCCGACACGAGTCCAGGTCCAACTCGTTTCAATTCAACACAGCAGCTCTCGGCAGCAGGCAAACTGTGCAAGGAAAGATCTGCGAATCCTATGAGACATTTAGAAAAACACAGACTTGAAGCAAAGAAATGGAAAAGTGTGATTTATTAGATAAGATTGTAAGGAGTGTGGTAAATTTCACGTTCTTAGTAATTTCAAGTAGTCATGACCAAAAGTTCAATTTCAAAATCACCCAACTTTGACAAACCAGGAAAATATTTGTTTGTATAATTTTTTCTCGTATATATGTTGGGAAAAACAACATTTCTGATATGTAATAGTGAAGATGATTAATGAGGAAATGTGGCAGAAATGTGAAAATAATGTGTGAGTACCAAAGTGTAGGCTAGCTGTTAACACCTTTGATTATCAAGCATTGAAGAATTGTTTAAAAATCACAAGAAAGATTTTTTGGCTAGATTTCGTTATTAAACAAACAACAACTTGACTTATCTGATCACAAAGTCTTCTGAAGTAATTTTCATTGTCCACATCGTGATGCATCCATGAATCAATTTATTTTTCCACTGAAGAACAAAATGTTGGGGTTGTAATTGAACTGTTGTCAGGCAACTCGTTGTGATTTTCGATTCTGATTGCACCAAATCCAAATTAGCTTAAGCAACATAATCAAACTGACTAATTATAGCGATGAGCCCATTAACCTCTCCTCGGGCAATTTTTTACATGAAAACTTAACTTTGAATTTTTAAAAATTTAAATTCTTTTACTGATTTTTCCTAATTTTGTTGACAATTTTACTCAGCATGTGGAAATCCCACAAAATTGCGCATTTTTAAGCCAATGCAGTAATTTTTCTAACAATAAACATGTCCTCAGTGGCATGTTACACCAGCAAATTGTTACTTTTCAGCCAATATAAATCAAACCTGCAAATGTATCCACCATCATAGCCACCAAAGAGAACTGCTCAATCGCTGTGTTGCTTTTTGCAGTTCTCCTGTTTGAAAAGCTGGCTGATATCCATGAATCAAACCATGTGATTCATATATTCTGTGGCGCCACATTGCTGAAAACCACAATTCTCCAAAGCAACATACACCCACTTTCATCCAAAGCAGTAAACACAGTTTTATTTTCGAGGAAATGATTATCACAGGCATACAGTATGTTTTTTCTTATCGCTGGACAGGATTCAATGTAAACCCATTCAGACCCGCGGACACGGCTTCTCTTCATGTTTTTATGAACAAATTCCTTCATGTGCTCTGATGGAAAACCACGTTACGCCAAGTCCGAGAGGAGCTGAGGGCACATAGCTACCTCTGGCATTACTCACATTTTGAAGTACAATGCAGACTTCAAACAGAATGAGACGGACTCTGAAGGCAAGGCGTTCCTCTTTTTTTCGACTCTTTTCACTTCTATTGATCGTGTGAAAAAGATAAGAACAAAGAAATTTTGCCTGTTGCTGCTGTAATTTCCTTTGACCCTGCTCACAATTCACAACCCTTCAATCATCTTTTCTTGTCTTTGCTTTTCATCTGAAAGGAACCCAAACAACTTTGCTCCTGCACCTCAGTCTCAGGTCAGATTACATGTCATACTGTTTTGTTCAATATCCCAGCATTATGTTATATTTTCCACAACTGCAATAGTTGTGGAATCTCTTTCAATCCCTTTCTGCAGTATTTTTTTTCATCACGCTGAGCAGATAAAGCTGCTACTGTTGAGCCTTCAGCAAACCAGTGACCAGCATGAAGTTCGCAGGGTAAACCCTCATGAGGACAACTTGGCTGATAAAAGAGGGACTTTTAAACAAGTAAAAAAGGACTCCAGTTGTGGCTCAATCTAAAACAATGAAGCTGTTTGCTTCCTTTGAGGTGTTTCATACATGTTTCGTGACATTCTTCGTTACATCACACGGTGTCTCAGCTCCAGATCCAGACATTGTTCTCTCAGTATCACTTCATGTCATACTTTCCTCCAGGAACAGTTTGTCACTGAGTGACAACATCACAGGCATCTGATTGTATCTGGATTTAATCCTCATCTTATGTGCTACATGACAAGCTGGTGCTTTCGAATCTGACCTTGTCATGTTCGGTGAGATTCTTCGTGTTTGATTGCATCCATACATCTGATATTGGCACATGAATGATAAAGGTCAAATGAAATGGAAGAAAAAGAAACGGAAAACTTCTATTGGAAAAAACTTTATGAAGGTGGTTTATAAAGGGATTAAAGTAGATTTAGGATCCCAAGACAATGAAACAACGAAACTGAAAAATATATTGGTGAATGAAGAACGAATATAAACACCTGCTTTTTCCAATCAAGTACCCTTTTTAGCAACCTGCATACACTGCTGATAGTTTGCAGAGGTGGTGGGGGGAAGGGATTTGGTAATACAGCTTTATTACTGTAATTCAGGAGGGTTCAAGTGAGACAAAAGTCATCTGAGGCTCCTCAGTGTGTTTAATTCAGGTTATTGATGAAACACAGGTCAGAGAAGGATGAATGACGCCTGTCTCAAGCAGGATGAACGTCAAAGTCAAACACATCCTCAACAGCCTGACCTCAGTGCAGTGACAGAGATGAAGAATCTTAAATTTTATCAGTCTGTGCCAAGCAGAAATGGAAAAGGAGAGAACCTGAATCAGGCCAAACCCCCATTTGCTATTTTGTGATATAAATCATCCTCCCATAGCTTTTTGATATTGTGCAGCAAGATTGGGTTTAATAAATGTGAAGGACATTACCAAACAGAGTCGGGTCAAAAAGTGGGGGTCAGTGCTGGTTGCTGCAGCTGGATTAGGGAAATCCAGGTGAAGATTGAACATAATTTACTTGAAAGTGTTTTTTGGAGTTCATTTATAACAGGAAAAGTTTGTTGTGAATTTCCTCATTAGCTGTCAAGCCAGGAGTCAGATAAGAAAATTGATACCTTTCTCATGTCTGGATGCTAAACACGAAGCTCCAGCCAGCAGCTGGTAAGCTTGATATTAAGACTGGAAACAGGGGGGAACGGATCGTCTGGCTTTGTCCAAAAGGCAACAAAGTCCACCTACTAGCACCTCTAAAGCTCACTAATTAGCTTCTTACCCGCACATACTGTGTAAGATCACAGTTCTCAAATTGCATTACCAACATGAGTAGAGCCATGGCCTGAGATCCTGAGTAAGTCTGGGAGGTACAGCAAAGAATAACACTGCCCCTCTTCTTTTGTTGGGGGTTTTGTGTGATGAGATGAGAATCGATAAAAGAGCATCAGTCAAGACAAACAGTGCATAACCACGCCAGCCTCCTGGTTTGATACTAATATATGTCTTTGTAACCGTTCCACGGGACAAAATGTCCCCATGTCCTGCTTTCTCAGTTTTCCAAGCAAAGTAGCTGCGATGCAAATGCAACGTGTGCTAATTAATTACACTGCCTGATGGCTTGGCTCTACCTGTGTATCCACCTGGTCCATTAACTTCTAATTCAGGGAGCCGATTTTTTTTCCCTCTTCACACAATTTCTACAGTTAAACGGTCAGTATGTACATTTCTCAATTCATTGTGCTGACAATTCCTAAAAATTGATTGCTCTCATTAAGCCATTAAATTGCCTTTTAAATGAAGGAAAAAAGACCCAAAAATGAAATGACCCCTGCAATGACTAGTCAATACAGAGCTCTTTTTGTGAGCCCGTTTGACGATGCCGTGTGTGGAAGCCGCCGGATCGCTCGGTTCTCCTCTAATTTGTGTCTGAACTCAGACAGCGCTCATATGCATGTCGCTTCTGCCAAATTCAATTCATCACAGGAGGGAAAGACACAAGTATCACATTTGGAGCTCTTTGTCAGATAGTCACATTTGAAACGTGCTGAATGCACTGCAGAACAAAGACTGATGTGAAGTGTGTCAAATCAAAAATAGCCCACACGACACAGCTAAATTTTGCATAGTTTGATGCTGTCCATCACTCGCACAGATGTCTCCCTTTTTTTTATTTCTATGGAGGAAAAGGCCAACCTGATAGCATGGACTGCTCTCTCCCCAGAGCGTGAACCGTGGGTGTGAAAGGCCCCGTCCAGAACAGCCACGACGCGGTCGCCTTAACAAAATGTCAGATCAGAGTGACCACACATGCTCGTTACAAACACTTGGTCCGTTTATTGGTCCTCCACCTGAGCAGTGAGTCCTTCCATGGCCGACAAGGCAAACGCACAGTGCAGGACCTTTGGACGTGGGTGTGCCGCAAAAAAAGAGATCCAAAGAAAAGTCCCTGTTAAAAACCAAACATTTCCACCAGATAGAACAACCACACTTCAGTATTACATTCAAACGCCCCTCACAGGCCTGGTGTGTTCGCTACCATGTCACCAGGAGATTCAGTGGCTCAGTGTTGATGTGGTGTTGTTTTTTGTGTAGACGGCACTCAGTAAGCAGCATTGCTCCATTCAGTAACACTTGTTTCTAAATTGTTTCTGTTTCCTCATAATGTTCCGAACCAGCCATGAAAATATTATCATGACTCACCTAAATTCAAACAGATTTGGAGTCAGCTTTGATTACCAAAGTACCAATTATGAAAACAAGTATGTTCTATCATGTGGGGGCAACACTGAAGTTGTTTATCCACCAAATGTTTACTTCAAATCGTCTAAATCAAAGGCCTTTGACTGTAAAAACAACAGTTGCTCTTGAGAATTTGTCCTGTTTGAAACTAAATTTCACTGTCACCTTGACAAAGTGTGGAGAACAAAGTACCTTAATGGTTTGGAAAACATTTTCTGATTCTCTCAGCTCATTTATCACAGTGCAGTGAGCTGCATGGTAAAGAATTTCAAAAAACGATGTTTAAACCGACTCCACACTTTCAGGTCTGTTTGAAAGTGTCTTTTTTTATTTATTTTTTAAAATATTTTACATCTCGCCCCCCGTGTAAAGCCTGGTAAAGCTGTGAGAAAGCAACCGTCTTGTTTATCACCGCAAATAAGTGGAACAAAAGGATTTGCAGTATATCTGGGTGTCTAACAGGGACCGACAACAACACTTCATTTCAGTATGTCATTGCATTATGGCATCAGACATTCAGATACTTGCCACCAGTGGGGTAGGGGTTCATGATGCAATGTTTGCTCAGCCACTTTGTACAATGTGAGCGTGGGGAATATGCGACTTAGGCAGACGTCTTTGTTGAAAAGAAAAATCAGAGTTGGACCTTAAGGAATTTGTTTTAAGTCTTCATTACTATAGAATAGAGTTGTTTCTTTAAACTCCGGCTGAATAAAGGAGACTTTGGACTTTGGAAAAGAGACTGAAAATGACCTCAAATCCCGTTTCTTCAGTTCTTTTGGGATCAAGAAATGTGGCTTTGAATGCGACTGGGTGATGGTGTTTGCAACATTCTGATACTGTGGACTGTTTGTTTTTAGCATTTATAGGAGGTTTATTTGGATCAATTGACCCCTTGGAAATGAGCATTAAGCTCTGTTTTGAATAGATGTGCGTGTTACAGACTGAAGGAAATCTGAATGCATCTCTCCGGTAAATCTTGAAGCCTTTCTGAGTAGTTCTGGCTGTACTTCTTTTGAATTTGAGAGACTATGAGAGGTTTGAAAGTGTGACGAAAAGGAATACACATATTGTCTGTTTATGAGTGAAGGGAACGAGGCAACATCCATTGTTGTGTTGCTGTAGTGGTACTACTGATTGCAATCGTGAAATTGATTGTGCAGGTTCGATTACTGGAGTTTCCTCGAGCTCGATATTTGCTTCGATCATCATCCATTACAACAGCTGTGAAGCTGCTGTCTCTCCATCTTACTGATGAACTGTTGTTTTTAGAATTAGCCATAGCATCTTGTGATTATTCCACTAAGCACCTATTTACCAGTGGGGCCTTGATGATACCTAACCATCTTTAACCACCTGTGTGGAGTCTGTCTTGCCTGTTTTTTTAGTGAATAACATGTCAATTCTCCAAAAAAAGTGAACCTCCAAATTATAGTGCATCTTCCTCCCACTAACTGATAACTTCAGCTTAAACTAATCAGTTTATGAGTGATCTGACTGACCCACAGAGTGCTGACAGCTCAGCTCACGTGTCAAAGCAACGCTCCAATGTTTCCGTCGAGTGAATATAACAGAGGAGAATTTTTCAGTAACACAGAAGTTTATATGTTTAATTCTGTTTTTATTCTGGGAAAAGAAACAATAGAGACACAAACAGCAGCAGATGGTTCAAAGAGCAGAGGGTCACCGCCACTGCCGCCTCTGCAGACGATGCCGCCTAAACGGGGGCAAACCAGTCGACCATACAAACACCTAACTTGCAAGTTGTCCCAAAGCATCCCGGCATGCAGCCAGTCACTTTCACAGCAAGCAGTGTCCTTGAATTACATTTTTTTTCTCCAGTTTTTATACTTTAGCATTAATATGTTGCAGATATTTTTTGTGAATTCCCAAATAACCCGTGAATCAGCGACTGTTTTCACAAGCTACGGGTTTGTGAATAATTTCCAGAAAATGTGAGAGCCTTAACACCTGTACCAGCAATATGGCTGCTTCTCACCTCAGCCTCATTTTAATCAATGAATTTTTCTGGTTTCCATCCATGCGTACCGTGACTCTAATCAGAGAAATTTCTGAATGCACAGGAAATAAATCCTAGAGTCCTGCTGCTCTATACAACATGTGGCGGTGCAGCAGGGTAATTTTCAGCAATTTTCAAGTTACTTTAACTTAAGCCATGTGGCGTGAATATTAATTAGCACTTAAACAAACAGCGAACAGCGTCTTCTTTCATGCAAATATTGCGTAAGCAGCCTCAGGGCTTTAAGTGCTATAAATCATTTTTTTGTATTTATTGTTGGGAAATAAAAGACCATAACAAGAAGAGCATAAATACACACTCCAAGCCTCTAATTGTCTTTGTTATGCTTGTGCATGAGTAGTTCTCTATGCCCAGAGCCAGACAATATGACTGGCACTGCTTATGCAAGCACAGACCTCTTGTTCATAAATTTTATGATTAATACAGATTGTGTTGTAATCTGAGGAAGCATCCTGGCATGAAGGATGAGGATTATTATTTTTTTTCCCATCTTGGGAACTAATTGAAAAGACCCACGATGGTGCTCTTATCACTCTTGTCCCCAGCTGAGCTGTGGCCAGGGTGAGATATGACTGACAGAAAAAAGAGAGACTTAATGAACAGCATGTCTCTGTTGAATAGGCAGGTGCTGGATTGTAGACCTGGACGTGTTTTAATAAAGATATCATATATTCAGCTATTCAGATTGGCCGTTAATACCAGCAGTCTGTTGTAAGCACCTTTGTGACGGATGAATGGGCAGGCAAAGTCACTCTTTTCATATAAGATGTTATATGTAATTCCCATTGAGCTACATTCACATTTAAAGGCAGCACTGAACGATCAAGCTGTTCACGTTTATTATTTTCACACCTCTTTGACAAACCTTCGTGACATGATACAAACGGGCTAATTACATGTCGTGATCGTGGTACACTTGTAGATGTGATTCAGCACTGCTCATTGTGTTTGGTTAGAACCTCCACTGTCATGAAACAACCCCGATTCTCTGTAGCAGTGTGCAGGCAGAGCTGACTGCTGTGCAACCATGCTAGAATTCACCATCTATCAGTGTTTATCATGTCACAAACAAAAAATAATTTCTACGTTCTTTTTTTTTTTTGTCCTCTTAGGACAATAACCTGCTATTTCAATAACCTGCTTCTTTGCAAACGACTGATTGGGCCACAACAAATAGGGATGGAGGCTGCATGTCGCCCATGTCTGATCTAGATGAATCGTCATACTATTTGTACGAGAGTGGCTAAATTATTCCTTTGAAATAAAGCAATTGGTTGTTGACTTGTGGTTCCATTATCGCAGGTTATTGCCTGGATAGATCAGCAAAACGAGGTGTTTTCTTTCTCTGGTTTTTAGACTGTCATGGTGAGAAACAGACAATTGCACATGAACAATTACTGAAGATTTGCAGTATATTGGAGTACAGTGGATGGCTGAAAAATACTTTGGAGAACCTCTAAATCTTCATTCAGGTTTCCTGGGGAACATTGTAAATGATTTGAGAACAAAAACGTGCCATTTGCCACTAATATTTTTCTTGAACACATGAATTAATCTTGCATCGACTTTAAGGTAAGGTGAGCTGTACATCATGCCCACTTAGACGCGGCTCTCTCACCTGCTGGTTATGGATGGTTACTTATGCACGGTGGTATTTAAAGAGAAATTCTGCCACAGTCTCTGAGTAATTGGCATATCAATCATCCACGTTTTCTGCGGAGGATAATACGGTCATGTTTCATCACTGTTTCTCCCAGTGACCTGTTATCTCACACAGAGGAAGTATAAAGCAGAATGCATCCCCAGTCGAACGTTCATTGATGGCGTGTGAGCTACAGTGATGGGTTTTATTAAGTTCCACTCCAGAGAGGAGAGCATATTAAATTCAATTCCATTTTCTGACTTGTGAAGATTACAATGGGTTAGCTCGTTTTCTCTTTGTCAGATACTCAAAGATGTTATTGGCCAATTTTGTTTTTTTTAATATCTGAATATTTTCATTCAGGAAAATAGAAAAATACAAAAAGGATCCTTTTACTACATGCTTCTAAAAAAATGTTAGTAGCGCGGAATGGCAGGAACTTCATTGTTTTGTTAGTTGGTCCATCATTTGGCTGGTAAACAGCTATTAAATGAGCTGTGCAGACATTCATGTTTCCCCTAAGATGTGTGCTGATGACTCCAGTGAGCTCCTAACTTACAGTGCCACCAGCAGGACTGATGATATAAATTATTCAAGATACTATTTACAGGCTGAGTTGGCACAAAAACAAATTTTAAACCAACATTTATTGGTCACAAATGCCAAATTCATTCATAATAGAAGCGCCTACTTCACATGTGTTGCTGGAGAGAAATGAGGTAGAAAAAAGTGAAACAAAAGCAATAAAAACAGTATGAAAAATAATATTATTTCATAAAAAGCACTAAATGGTTATTGGACTTTCACCTATTTAACACATTTCACACTTCCCAATGAGCTTGGTGTGTGACAGCTGCAGGGTCTTTCTGGATGTTTTACCTTCAAAGTAAAATCCTCTAACCACCGCGTATCAGGTTCGACAGTTACAGAGACTAAGTACAGCTTTTACTTTTAAAGCAAAAGCTTCTGAGTCATACAAATTACCAAGTGTAATTTGTGTGCTAATTGACATTGAGAATATTTTTTTACTTTGAAGACAAAGGGAAGTAGTGTGAGGCAAAGCTCTTTTTACTTCGAAATTTAAATACAGTTACAGTATTACACCGCTAGAAACTGTAGTTTGGGGAACAATATTACCCCTCACAACCCGAGATGAAGATTAATAAGCAGAAGATTGGATGTATATTTAGATGTGGGAAGTTCTGCCAAACTAAAGAATCTGTTTATTAACGAATTGTTCATCATACATTGAAAAAAGATTGTTGGATCATCCAGTTTATGCCGCAGAAAGTCAGCTTATGTCGCGTCACACGAACCTCTGCTTAATCCTGCCTTTTAAGTTTGCCACTGGGCACGGAGGTGGAAGCCATCAAACCAAAGGTCAGGCTGCAGATGAGTAAAGCAGCATCTGGAGAGCCGTCAGAGTGTTTGTAGAAGTGGTGCAGAGGCCAGCGCCACTCAACAGTTCAGTGCAGAAGCCCTTCTCCTGTGTCGGCCAGAGAGTGTCTCCTGTTTTCCACGTGTAAATGTTTTAGGGGGAGGGTTTTTTTCTTTTGAGAGTCAAACTTTGGAGAGGATGATTTTGAGTTGAAAAAGAACGCAGGCAAATAAAGGTGTTAAAGATTTATGGTTAAAGTTCACATAGCTCAAAACACCTCTCAGAAGCCATTTTCCTCCTTTTTGGACTTAATAAACGCATCTGCAGAGATTGATTTTCTATTAAAATTTGATGAAAGCATTAATCAAGATGTAGTTGGCTTTAAGATTCCTGCTCACACGGAGAAAAAGGCTACCTTTGTCACGCAAAGTCAGAGCCCTTAAAATTGAAAGGAAACACATTATAGAATTCAAGTTGAGATGGAAGGCTTTGTCGAAACGTGTTTCTTTCTTTATGCTTTCACGTTAGGGCAGCTCACTTATGAACGTGATGCCTCCTTTTTTAAACTCTTACTTCCTGTGGTTAAAACAAATACTTGCACTGCCTCTGCAGCCCGTCGAACAACATCCGCAATATGCTGTAGTCATTGGGCAGTGGAGCTGCTTGTTTTTCTCTTCGGAGGTTTCGGATATGTTGTTATTATGCATGTCTTCATTGTAGGGTTGTGATGTCTGAGGGATTATGGTCAAACGAGTGAGGCTTGGGGAAGGCTGAAAAATATGTGAGCACCATTTTAAAATGGGTAATTAGTGTGTACTCAGTCAAACACAGGAGCATTACACAAGATATTATTCTGATGGACCCCACAAGTATTTATTTAGCAGAGCCGACAAACATTGTGGGGCCAACATACTAGGACAGAGCAGGCCGCTAATGAAGTATTTTGATAATTAGGGTCACAGTGTAAACACAAGCCATCACTCTCTCCCACTGCATGTGATTTGAATAATTCATTGTGTGAATTAGTTGAATCTGACTGGATTGCATCATCATGATGTATTTAAATTCAAACGCGGCTCCGTTTAATTTACTATGATTGTGCTGTCTGGTTCATCACACTGCGGGCGAGTATCAGGAGGTGCAATTGCAGTTTTTATCTCAGTAAGTTATTGTGAGATGGTATATTTCCTGTCAGCTTTACTGCAGCTGCACAGCATCTACAGCTACATTGTAAAAATGTGCTTATACACATTCCCCTGTTCAATCAACACACAGTTAAAGATAATACAAGTACACAGAAAGTGTGAAAAAATAACAATGATGCAGGTTGAAAGTTGAGATTTATTCACCCAAATGTTTCAAAATACATACAGAGTTTGATTTCTGGTACATTTTCTAGGTTTAACTTGTTTCTTTGAATTTGTATTGCAAACCAAATGTCCAAGCAATGCCCCTTAACATCTTAACATGGCTGAAATTTATGTGAAATCATGACTCAAAATCATTTTCAAGACAAAGTTCTTTCGTTCACCATCCATCACTCATAGGATATGTTGTGTTCAGGCATACTCCTCTCTGCC
>JAUESF010000016.1:17098513-17125118 GCA_032274765.1 Malacoctenus tetranemus | reverse complement strand
TTGTGATATTCAGACGGTCGCATGATTTTCCTGTGCAACACTGAAGTTAAAAGTTGAGTGACTTTACTTAAGCATTATAAAGTTTTATCACTTTATAGCATGCTTTCATTTGTGTATTATCTTCATAAACAGATATTAGAGAAAAAGACATTCCAACAATTATTAGTGAGTGAATTTGCATAAATTGTGGTAAATTGGTTTGTCTTGTACATCTGCTTTCCATCTTTTGTCCATGGAGCTTCACAAATGACCTCAAAGAAAGGTTATGGAGGACCCCTTTCAGTGAAGCCAACCAACAGCTAAAACACACTCACCTGCAAATTAAAGCAAGGGCCTTCGAAATAAAAGCAACAGGCAATTTCCTGATTGTAGGCTTTCGTATTTTGGTTTTCACTTGCATGTCCAGTTGTGTTTTCGGGCAACTTCAGAACAACACTTTAAAGCACATACAAGCTTCAATCATTTGTTAATATTTATCTGAGAGAACATACAGAATACTTCACAGAGGAAGTCAATAAATGAACATGCTCACATAGATTTAATGCGCTCCATTCAATTGTGTACATATCAATGATGTCATAAATAATTTGTCAATCCAATCATCAAATGTTGGGATTGATAAAACCTTGTTTGAAATGTACCTCCAAAGGTGAAGATGCAGTTTCTTTACTGCAAAATATCCTGTTTTACCTTCAAGACTCCCTCCCTTAAGGCCTGCTCAGTATAACAGAGACAACACATGACATTGTGGTATAGTATTATTATAACAATGGAAATTTACATACAAATTAGGACACTATAAAGCCCTTTTAATAGTTTACAGGCCACTAACTATCTAATTAAACCGTCATATTAAAGCTCAAATAATAACTCATACTCATGTTTCCATGAGGCTTACTCTGCAAAATACTGTTTTTGCTTCAGTAATTGGATTGCCAGTCATAACAGTTACGCTCTTTTACACTTTTTAGGCTCCTGCGGGGAACTGCAGCATCACCTTTGTCTTTAATCAAGGCTGGGGGTCCTTCAGGGGAGTTTCTAAGCTGAAATAAAGCACTCATGTAATCTGGGGTCAAACGGTCACTGCTCCAACAGCAGTCGATGAAATCTATAGATAGTGCTGGTGGCATAGATAAAACAAAAGAGAAGATCTTCATGTGGCACACAATTCGAGGCTTAATGTCCCTTAATGAAAACGAGATCAAAATTCAGATGTACTTTTAGATGAAAGACGGGATTGTTTTACGAATATTTTCTCTTTGCAAATGTTCCACTCAGCTGGCTTATCGAGCAGCGACATTCATCTCTTTCAGTCGAACAGGTGGAAACAGAATCCCCTTTGCTTTCCGTCCCCAAAAAACATTTGCAGTTGAAAACTAATAAGGAGTTTGGATGTTTTCTACGACACAATATTGTCTATTTGATTCCAGTAATTGAAAAATGAAATTATTTCGATGTGTGAAAGCGTCGTCTTAGAGACTAATTTGTGTGTCCAATGGGATTACAGATGATTTCTACATGCTCTGTCAAGGTTAAAGCATTTTATTGGATTTTCTGAGGTCTGATTCCTGCTCGACTGGTCTTTGGAGTGTATTTTGCAGAGTAATCGCTGGAAATGAAGCGCAGACTTGGGGAAAATATTGGCAGAGCTTGCTTAGAATAGTATAAAACAGCCTATAATGAACTTCGTTTGAGCTCCACCTCAGGGTAACGTTTGCTGACACATCTTCAGACGTACTGTAGGTTGTATGAAGTCAAGGGTGTCAAGTTCTTTTGGATTTTTTGGGAGATACAGGCTCAGTCGGAAAGAATCTGCCTCAGTAACAAGTGGCCGTGACTTGATCCAAGTGTCATTCAAGGCTATTGGAAGCAGTTCTCTTTATGTCCTCGTATGAACTGACTGAATATGATGAATTGTTCATCTGTTTGGGCCTTCGAGCAGTCTGAACATCACAACCCATTTAAAATTCCTTGAGTCTGCAGCAAACTCTGACGGTTCCACGCGGTCTCATGTGGCGTTTGTTGGGTGAGAAAGGCTTTCATATGTCTGTAGTAATGTGATGTTATTCCTAGTATTATATCATTGAATTGACTTTGACTTTAATGTGGAAGATTATAGGCATGGTATTCTTCATTAACAGCAGGTAGCCACCAGCCGTTTGCCTCCCAGCAGTAACAGACACGGACAGTTTGATGCTAATGATCCTGGATCTGCATTCCTCTGCTCATTCTACTGTATGTGGGTATTTTCAGCCAAGCGTTCCAGCTGTGCTAATAATTCCAGCAAAGCATAGCTAGCGACATATCATCAGTTGCTATGACGACACGCAACCAGAGTGGTTTGCTCTGTTTTTTGCCTTTATTCCCATATACACCTGTACCAGTTTGGTAATTGCTGTACAAAAGCTCATAATCCGAGCTGAGGTGGCTCTCTTTTGTGATTATGAGCCCGCCTGCCACCCACGATCATGATAAAAAAAATTATTGCACAATTAATGATCTGTGCAAAGGGTAAATAATTAATTAAAAGGTCTGAAATCCAATCTACAGTGGAATGCCTTCAAACAGCTCTGTAAGATTTAAGCTATCTCATGGCCCTCAGGCGATTCCTTTACCGGGGCAGCATTTACCTCAGGGAACGCCTCTGCCGGTGCCAGCGGGTACATGGAAAGATTCAATATGGCTTCGTTAATTTGAGGAAATAGAAATTACAGATTGATTACTGTAACAAAAAACAAAAACCAGGCACAGTGAGCCAGTACTCACAGCCTCAGACGATTTCAGCTGCTGCTAAACAAGCACGCGAACCTAAAAACCACAATGTGACATGAGATACCACATTATTACAAGTGATCTTTGTATATAAAAAACTAAATAGTGATATTAAAAAGATTATACTGATCATCATACAATGAAGGCTAAACATTTCAACAAAAGTAATATCCTCAGGAATAACTGTCATTAAAAATATACACAATATACAGGACTCAAACAGCAGCGGTGTGAGTGTGAGTTTAGAGTTAACTGTTTACTTTTGATGCCTGAAAGACGATACCTGTGCTTTACTTGTGAAACACTTCAATTCAATATGTTTTGTTTCTTCTGTTGCTGATTCGCTGAATAATCACAACCATTGTGGGGAGAACTTTATCCCCCTTGATAGCCAATCACAAGCTGCCAAGTTTTGCATTACGTTGCAATCACTTTGTATTTGAACTGCGCTACATTTGAAAAGCTCACTTTTTTCAACTGAACGTTGGGACTAATTAACAATTGATTCATCTTGATATAATTTTCTAACCACTAAAAGATGTTTGTCAAACATTTTTAATGCAACCACTTAATTTTGATTGTGTTGTTTAAGCAGTCATTAGAGATTACGTTCGATGAAAAAAACAACACTTCCCCTGCTTGATCACTTTAAGCTCTGAAGAGGATTTAGGTAACCAAACAGAACCGGCGAGTGGAAGCTGCTGCAGTTCCTTCAGAGTCCCGATCAATATAAATGGGAGGACCTGAACCATATTTGTCTTCCGCGCACACAGAGACAAGAAAAGACACACTCAGGCCCATCCAGCCAACTTGACACACTCTCTACCCTGACAAATTTATTTCCATTAGACCTCTGTGAGGAATGTGACTCGTGATTTATGAGAGTCACCTGCTGTATGAGTGCAGATGCAAAACTGCCAGTGCGCATGCTGGCTGATTAAAATGTGTTGCACGTGTGTAACAATTAGGTGTTTACCTGTTTTCTGTTGGAGGAGAGTGATGGAGGTCATTACTGTATGCAGTTCACATACGATCTGAAAACACTGTGGTGCTGGTGAAGTGATTAGCATGCTCCCCTCCAGCCAGAAGACCCCCTGTTTGATTCCAGGCTCACAGCTTTGGTTTGTGGAGTGAGTAAGTTATACTCGGGTCTTTAATGGGTGCTTCAGGTTCCTCCAACAATCCGGAGAATAAAGCTCGTTTGCTGATGGCTCCAAACCGTCTGTAGCTGTGTGTATGGGATTGTCTGTCAATATTTGTTGACACCATCTGACAGCTTGTCCAAGGTATTCTATGGTGTTTCAGTCATTATTTGCGGTGATTGGTTCTTGTCCCACACAACATGAAAATTGGTTACAGCAAGTAAAGAAGAGGCAGCATGGTGGAGGAGTGGTTTGCTCTTTTGCCTCTCATTGGGAAAGTCTTTGGTTTGCACCCTGAGGGGAGCTTTCTGTGCACAGTTCGCACATTGTGTGTGTCTGTATTTGTCCTGCAGTTAACTGGTGACCTTTGCAGGTCCGGTTTTGTTCAATGTGAGCTGGGGCAAATATAGGAGATGATGACTGTCTATATTCAACATATACATCTATGTATTTGTACTTGGGAACCAGAAAAGGACAGAATGGATTAAAGCCATCTTACGTTTCCTTCAACAATCAGATAAAAGTGCCTTTTTGCTTTCTCCAACAAACTGACTATTTGAATTGATCAAAAAATGTTGCCTGGTGGGTAAATATTGGTGGCAAATCATCAACTTACATCAAAATACGATTCGTTTTGACATTTACCCGAAGCAAATATCAGACTTCCTCCCTCAAAAAACACACTTTTAAAGTGCTTTTCTCATGTATGCAAGTGTGACAAAAAAGGTTCAGGAAACCAATCGAGTGTTCGTGTTTCATCCCTCCGAGGCATTAGGAATTGATGACCTGTGGTGATATATTTGGAGTATCATTTCCTATAATAATTTGGTATGGGGGAGGAAAAAAGAAAAGAGGCGGAAATTTGCAATAATACCTTCCCCCCCCCCCTCTCCTAAATGCTGTTGTGCTGAAATAGATTTGAAACACGCAAATGTGACTTTGGGTGGATAATTGAACAGAGTGGAAGCTTTGCAAACACACACATGATTGCTTCCCTTTATTATTCCCTGGTTCCAGCCTGCCATGTTACATATCATACACATGTGAGTCTATGTACATACTGTGTGAGGAAAATTGAATTTTACATACCCCTGCGTGTTCACTTATGTCGTCTAAGCATGAGAAAATCTACATTTCATTTCGATAAGCCTTGTTCTGGCTCAGCTATTGGGGGTCACTTACAAGGGTCTGATTCAATTATTCTTCCTTTCACAACAGGAGGAAAACATTTTCATGGTGAATGGTTTGCCTAAATAGATTACCATCTCAAATAATTCAATTTCCGTTAATTTGATTGATTTCATACCAAGGGGGAAAGAAATCTTAATTTAAAACCATTGCATTTCTAATCAAACATTAACAGAGAGAGAGGCCTGGGTGAAAATCTTTTATTACTAGTTTCCTCACTAATTTAAATAGAAAATGCTGATGGCTACCCTATTAAATGGCTACACCAGTGCTCAGTGCGTGACTGGCTCGTATGCAAAAATCTACAAAATGCCCTGCTTAACTGTTTGAAAGCTACATGCCCATTTCTTGCATAACACAAAAGAGCGTGCACAATCGCAGAGTGACGTACACACAGAGAAATCTATGGCTGGCCATTACTACAGAGGATCCAGATGAAGCAGTTCAGTCATCTGATCCATTCCCATCCATTATTCATCCTGCTCGGGGAGACAGAAACGCTGGGCTTCTCTTCTCGGGGAGAGAGAGACCCAGGAACCCCATCTATTCTCGTGAGCAAAGGAAATGCCATGCAGTAGTGGAGTGAATCACTGAGACAGCAAAAGAGTGTGTGAGAGAGTGAGAGAAAGAAACAGAGTGGAACAAAAGTTGGGGGCGACGTGGTGCACAAGAAGTAAAATGAACCATCAGGCTAAATCAAACCATTAGAAGTCCTCAACACTCCTCTTATATTCCGAGCAAAATTGAACGATTAACAAGTTCTTTCTTTAAAAGTGCACTTCACTCACTCTGACCGCCACTGGACCTTCAGGTCGCTCCAGACATCTGTATCTATAGCTTCATCATCTGAAGACACAAAAAATGCCAATAGTTTCTAACACATTTATTAAATCTTTTTGTTGCTGGTGTTTCTTTTAATGATTACATGCCATTGAATATTATAGACTGGGGGTAAAAACAAGTGTATTTGGTCAATACCAGACATGAGGCATCTTATCAGATGGACAGTGCCACTCTCACAGTGTTACATACATGTGCTGGGCTCATGGTTCTTAGGGGACGTGGTCCTGTGGGGGGCAGTCTCTTCCTCAGAGAAGTACCCCTCTCACTTCAGCCACATATACAATCTAATGACAACTGGAAGACACAGTTTAGTGCTGATTATTGTCATCTATTGCTGGTGGTCAATGCACAAATTCAGTCTTGAACAAAGCATTCCACGTTTTTTTATTACACCTGATTGTTGTAGTGAAAAAACAATCTCATACATTTCTCTAAACAATGTTTTTTTTTTTTTATTAAAGGCTTTAAACGTATTTGTTGTAATCATGAATGAAACGGGGACTTTTGATCGCGGAGCTGTTTGAGCTGAAATGAGCCTGAACTGGAAGGTTGAGACAAAAGCTCCATGTGTAAAAGTAAAAAGTGACTTTGTGAGTGTGAGAGTCTCTGTACTGTGCTGGCTGATGTCCACCACTGCTATGCTGACAGAAAATAAAGCAGGCTGGCCGCTGCTGTGAGGGGAAAACACCTTGTGGAGACATTGTGTGAGTGGCAGGCAGAACTGGCAAGCTGCCACAGATAATAACATCTGAAATAAATTTGATGTGTGGAATTCAATCTGTAGTGATAGGGACGGCTGCGGCATTAGAGTGAAGTTCTAAATGCTATCTACTCATCCATGGAATGAGGACTGACACGCAGTCTCAGAGAATAGATTGTGCAATTAGCAGCCTTTGTGCTGTTTTGACACAATGAAAAAGGGAAATGAGATTCAACGTTGTCATGCGCGGTCCTCTGTAGCTCTGTGATTCCCATAAGATAAGTGTCCATGTGGCATGTTTCAGGTGAGAATAAGTTCGGGGAGCTGAAACACGGGGAGGATGTAATAAAGTACAGTGAGAGAGGAGAGAGAGTTCAGTTCACTCACACTTATTAACAATCTGTAATATTTCATTTTCATTCGGGATGATTTTAGCTGATGTTAAATTAAGAAGTGATTTTGGTTCTGTTACAAAGAACTCCCACCTCCAGCTACTGATTTCAAAATGTAATGCACAAGTTGAAGAAAAGGGGGCGCTATTTGTGTGGGCAATAAGAATAAAGGCTGGAGAAGCAGAGTTGTGCCAAACTTTTCTAATCTTTCTTTTAATTGAACAAGGTTGAATGTGGTTTCCCGCAGCACTCCTGTCTTTAGGCACATGTGTTCATTTTTGGAAAGCTGTGACTTGTTTTTAAACCAGCACGTTTCAGGCTCATTTTCTCCACATAAAGTCCTCCCAAAACCAGGTGGAATTAGACTTTATGTCTCTTGAATGCCCCCAAACTGTACAAAACCACAGTCTATTTACCAAACAGCAGTTTAAACTGCTATTGGCTTCAGTCCTGTATAATCAACATAAACTAAATGCTGTTTTATCTTAGAATTATGTGTGCCACGGCTATAAAGCAAGGTGCAGCCAGGCTGAGTGTGCGTCGGTCTCACCCGCATGAACTAACACACTATAACCATAAAAGAAAATTACTATAATATTCCCATAAAGTGCCGGTGGTTCTCGCAGTGGCTTCACCTCGCTGCGCTCCCTGGTTTTTCACACTTCTCATAGAATCCCTGTAATGTTCCCTCCTTTTCACAGTTTTCTTACATTGTTGAAACTCTGAAGGTGTCACTGTAATATCCTTGTATTGTTTTATAGGCCTGGATGTCACTGCAACACAGCGCAGCCCCAATATGAGAGCGGACTCCCTGCTTGAGCCCTCCCTCCGCCTCTCATGTGTCTACATTTTCATCCCATGGCCGTCTCTAGGTGATTTAGCGCCGCCAGTCTCAAGCAGGTGTCCAACATGGCGATCACGGGGAGCGGATCTCTCGCTATTTCCTTCCTTGTTTTCGTGATTTCGGCGGCGTTTCTTCCGAAAGGTAAGTTGTTGTGGCTTTTTTCTTTCTCCTTCCTCTCTGGAGTCTCGTGTGCGTGTGTGTCTGAAATGCAGAATTACCCGCACATTCACAGCGAAAGCCCGCGGAGCACCGGGGAGAAGTTGTGGTGCGTTTGCGCGCTGGATGCGCACCAGCTTCCCCTGAAATCTCAGCATCACTTTCCACCGCCGTCGACTCCAACACGCTCACGTTGTTTCCACACGTTGTTACGCGTACTCGTCTCTTTATTTTAGACGGAGCCGCCGCTGCCTTGAGTTTTACTGCATTACGCTGCGAACGACCGCTATGAAAAAGTACTGTTAGTGCAGCACAATTGCGTGCGCAGAGATAAAGTAACACCGGGGGTAACGCAGGGAAGTGGCCGAGCGGTGCTTTACACTTTGGGGCAAGTAAAAGTCAATTGCTTCCGAGAGCTTTTTGTCACATCTTCGGTGAGGAGGACAACGCAGCTCCGGCGTGCTCGTATCCTGTTACCGCATAAAGCTCCACAGTCCCAACTCATCCCACCGCCTGCGAATCTCTCCAAGTCTGGAGGTGCGCTTTGGAGGAAAAACACGCATTGCAGCTCTAGTCTCGCAGAGTGTCCTCTGGCCGCACAACTGCAGCCCCCCGATGCCTGATGCAAGTGTGTGTGCGCGCGCGCGCGTGTGTGTTTCTGTGTGTGAGAGAGCTCCAGTCCGCAGTCCTCACTTCTTCCTCCTGTCAGCGAGCCTGCAAATGTAAATCTGCCATGTCGCTGTCGGCTTGTGACGGCGTGCAGCCCGCATGAACCGGGGGCGCCTCCACGTTGCAGTGCGCCGTGTCCCCAATCCCAACATTTCCCCGTTATTCCTGCCGCGGTTGCATCAGAGTTGCATGCGTCTACGTGTGTCAGTGAGTGTGAGTGTAAATGTGTGTAATTCATTTCCCCCCCCCTTTTTTTTCCTAGAAAACGTATCTGCTGACAATATGACGCACGTGAAGCGGTTAAAATGTCAGCGTGCAGCCACTTTGAATCCCTCCCAGAGGCAGGATGGACATGTTGTTGTGTTGTCAATCTCGCGGTTGTTAAAATGGCAAAGCAACAGTTGCGATGACGGGGTTTCAAACTCTCCTTGAGCGACTGCTTTGTGCTTCCTTTCTCTTTCCTCTGAAACGTTGTCTGTGAGTGGCAACACTCTGCACACTGTGCTATCTCCATCGGCCATCAACAGGTCTGCAGAGTCTCCCCCCAGCCTGCTGGGGGTCTGTGTGTTGGTGTATAGTGAGGGGAGGTGACAGCCAGTTTTAAAACCTACTTATGAGCACAAGTGCGTTTTCTCTTTCTCCCTCTCTCTCTCTCTCTCTCTCTTTTTTTATACTGTTCACAGTTTATGAGGCTTTCCTCCTGCAGTTGTTGGATGTATTATGGTCTGTGTGGATAGCGGTTGAATGACATTTACAGCATTGTCTGGCTTCTCCTTGTCACATTAATTTAATTAACCTCTGAGTCCAATAAAGTAATGCATCATGAACGTGCGATGCCCTCCGGCTCCAAACAGCAAAGGGCCGCAGCACCGGGGAATAAAGGGATGTGGCGTCTTGGTTCAGGTAGAAATGGTCAGATGTGACCTCAGGTTATCTGTTTGTCTCGGGTGTGTGTGTGTGTGTGTGTGTGTGTGTGTGTGTGTGTGTGCGTGTGTGTGTGACGGGGATATTAAGGATGAAGCACGCCGTCTCTCGTCGCCATTGTGATCAGATTGTCAGATTTCTCTTTGTTACTGATCTACAATCAGTGAGTTTGAACTTAGTCTTGAACAGCTGGTGAGAGAAGAATAGTCGCACTAACTGGAGGCTCACCACCACAGCAGCCGTACACATGGGTTTATTAAAGAAAGACAGAACAACACAATGTATCTGAATCCATCACGAGACAGACGTGTTCTTGCAGTACACATCGGCGTAAGGAGCTGCCTCGGCTCAGCGTCCTGTTATTAAACGCCGCGAGTTTGCATTTCACCAAAGGATCTGTTTAGCAGTATTTCTTCCACCCTGCGTCTCCCGGGGCTCGGCCTGTTGTAGCGTATCAGATGGTTGAATTTCAGAAGGTTGCATAATCCCACTTATTGCCAGTTTAGAGTCATTCGTCAGGACTGAGTGATGGTGAAGTGGATCAATACGAGCTGTCATGAAGCCTCAAGCCGCCGCTGAAGGACAGGATCTTGGAGAAACAAAAGGAAACATACAGTTGTTGCGGCGCTCTCGGATGCCAGTTGGCATGTGACCCTGGGAGTGATTGAAGACGTTCGTCTCCGGCGGCCTGTGGTCGTCTTCGGCTTAAAACCGACGCCGCTCAAATCTGCATCTGCGAAGCTCTGCTCTCTGTTTTCACTTCGTAACGTGGAGGGTGGCATCTCTTTATTTCCTCTGTTAGCTCACAAACGGAGATCCTCTCTCTGTTTTCCCCTCACTATCCTGTGCCAGTGGTGCGAGCTACAGCCGACAGCAAACACAGGCATGCATAGTTCTGTTGAGTGCTAAAAAATTAAGGTCATTTCAAAGCGCAGAGAACTTGGCCGGTGGAAACAGAAATATCGGGAAACTTGGGAGTGCGGCAATGCAACACTGAGTCTGAAAAGTTAATTCATGGAACTCTGTGGCTTCAAACGGCAACATGTTCTCGGAGCATCAAAAATACGAAAAAAAAATGCAGTGTTATTTTTTATATCCGGAATAATGTTCCTGTTTTCACAGCGTTTCGGTCCTCCGAAGTGTCCTTGGAAGGGAGGTGTTGTTTTTTTTTTTTCCTGCAAGTTAGCCTCCATAAAAAGATACAACAAACCACGATTTGAATAAAAGTGAATCAAAGTTCGTCACGAAAATTGATTTTAAAAAAGCAGCGGAGCCTCACAGTGGTCATCAGGAAAAAAAAAAGGCAAGTCCAGCAGTTCATTCTGCGCGGACCCCTACAGTGCAAAGAGAGCTGTAATAAGTGCAGACCCTCTATGCACATGTATTAGTCTGTTTGGCTCTGTGCTGAGGAGGAGAGATACAGATTGATCTTATTTTTCTTTTTTCAGAGCGGTTCTGAGTAAATGCAGATGCCAGAAAAAAATGAGAGAAACGCACTCGTATATTCTGACACAGTGAATGGTTCTCCGTCGCCCCGAATGCTGCACTTTATGTCAGAAGCCGGATTTTTCCAGAAGGATAAATCAGTCTGTGAGGACGCAACCCGAATTTGGTTGAGATGATCTTACGGTGCTCACATGTGGGGTTTTGTTTGTGGAATCTTATCCCGCAAATATCAAAACATGTTGGACTTTGAAATGCCACAGTTGTCCTTAGAAAAGGGGCAAAAGTGAGGTTCAGACAGGAACCAATCAGGTTACTCATCGTTCATTATCTGATTTCAAGCATGAACACACAGTAAAATTGTCCTTTTAGGATGGAGTCGATGCGTTTTTGGCCGAGGTTTATTTTCCCAACTCGAAGTTACAATTTCCATTCATTCATATCTCTTTGAAAAACATTTGTCATCTCAAAAAAAGAGATTAAATTCTATTTTGCTGTTTTTCTTCCACGTTTTTTGGTTGTAACTGTCTTGTAACTATGAGCTGATGACCCAAATGGCTGCACGTTCAGTTTTACATCAAATCACTGATCGATTATTTGAGTCACAGTGTCGGATCTCAGCACATTACCGCTATTAATGGTGCAAACTGAGGTGGCTATCTTTTTAGTGTCTGCATGGAATAGCACTTACGCTTACTGTTAAGTCTTTCAGGATAAATTTAATACAGCACTTAATGGCCCATTGATACGTGCCCGCATGTGAAGTATTTCATCGCCCTTACGGTGAGATCACCACAGTACATCATTTGTAACAATAATATACTCTTCTATTTAAAGAAATTGAATTTATTGCTCATTAAATTTACATTAAACTCTGCTTAATAAGCCTCACTCTAATTGCTGGATAATGCATGGCACTACTTTATGCGGTGGCAGCCAATCTTGCTGTTGGGAGGCAAAGGGCTGGCGGAGAATTGGCAGCTGATGCATGCGAGGAATTTCGCCACTTTTAGCAGATGTAACAAAGAAAGTAATGTAGGCTACGCTGTTATAATTTCACCCAGGCTCGCACCTCCAGACTGTGCCAGTCCCAACTGTATCCACCCCGAGTTAGAGCCTGTGAAAATCCATGTTCCTGTCTGAATCAAATGTATTTAAATTATTGTGTGAATCCACGGTCAAACTCCACTCTCTTTTTTTCTCATCTCTTTTTTAGCTCGCTTATAAATGGATCTAAGTGTGGAGGGTCCTCGCTGTTCAAAGCAAATAGGCAGATTTCACCTCTGTATTTCAAGTCCGATGCTGCAGCGAGCCAGCCAATATACTCACAGAGAGAAGTTGGTTATAGAGGTCCATGTTGGGAAAAATTGAAAATGTCTCTCTACCCTTGACTTTGAATTCTTTTCAATCTCTGAAAGGCTCCAATCTCACCTTATAAACATCACCTGGTACAAGGGTTTCTGTCCACCTACTTTATAGTGTGACCTTTGAGTAAATCCTGTGTCTGGTTGTTTAGTCAAGGTCACGGGAATCTCGCGGTAGACATCTCATCACTTTGAGTCATGTAGTTAATATGAAGACAGAAAAAAAAAGAAACGGAGGACATTTGTGTGTAAGGGATTTGTACTGCGGTGTCAAACTGAATGACAAACTGAGGACGATCAAAAATGTGTCTGTCTGACTGTGTTGAAATGTAGTAAACAGTCAATTAGGAGAAACAGACAGATGACAGGTTCTTTCATGATTGTGGGGACAGAAGCTCCCATTCACAGCGCCGTGGTAATGAGGAGGAGAGCTGATGTCTCCGCTTATGAATATGACATTGTTCCCTCTCTGTTCCCCGGATCTGAGGGACCTCTCTCTATTGGCTGCTATGCTGAGACGGTGACAATCAGGTCCGCAACCACAACAAAATGGAAATGCAGTGATTTTTTTGTTTTGAAAGGGACACGGAGTGCACATTAGTATGGTTGATGGAGCAATTACAAGCCACCATTAAGGCTGTGGATCAGTCAGAGCACAGCACTTTCTAAATGACAAACTCTCATCATTGGGCAGATAGTCTTTGTACCTCGTAATGTATAATAATAACAGAAAAAATTAACAAGCAAAGGCTCCAGTTCAAGATGCTTTTCAAAAACCTGAATTTCACTGATGTGTGTTTTTTTTTTGTTCGAGGTGCTTCTGTGATTTGACCACTAATTTGTCCCTCACTTTTAAAACATCACGACGCCTTTGGTCGCAGTTTGTGAGAACATGCACGTTTTTGACATCCTTTCTCAAATTTATGCTTGGAAATTGAATTAATTGAAAGAGAAGAAAAACAACAGTACACCAAAAAGGAGTGAGAACAAAAGAGTGCCCCTTACGAAGCAGACCACCACAACGCAGCTCCTCATTTTCACAAACACAGAATTTCTTTTTCCATTGTGAGAACTTTTTTCCTCCACAATGGCTGAAGAAACATGGGACCCCCCCCCCAAAAAAACCCTTTGTTTTATATCATGAGATACTTAAAATTCAACTTTGGTTTATTTCTGAGTTTTTTCATACAAGCATGGAAAAACACAGTTTCTGAAAATTCAAGGTAATTTTAATTAAGTTTTATCCAAACCAACATAAAGGAGTAAACAGAAATCGCATGAAAAAAAAACCTCATTAAGTTGATATTTGGAGGATTATTAAAAACTAAAATGCCTTAAATTTTTTTTACTGCAAAAGTCTACATGAAACCAAAAATAAGAACTTAAAACATATTTTCTGGACTGCTGCATGAGCAGATTATTTCATTAGTTTTAGACGTTTTTTGTCAAATTTCGGTTTCGTAGCTCCTTTTTTTTTTTTTTTTCCGCAGTGGTCTTTACGTATCCAGCTTGTCTGTCGACCTCGATCCGATGAGCTCTGCAGTTCAGCAGCGTCAAAACAGTAGTGAAATTGTACCGGTTTCCTGCAACTTACCTGAATACTCTGTCTCTATTCTCACCGTATAAAATAAATATGAACGTATTCTGCCCCAAAAAATACCTAATATTAGCTGACTGGATAAGTACAGTTATTCCTTCTGTACCATGTGCAGCAGGTTATTTGTGCGAGGAGAGAGTGTCTTGAGTTTCCTCCGGATGAAATGCCAAATCTGCCGCAGAACCATGGTGGCGTTTTCACACCAAGTTTGGACACCTTTAAACTTTGTCTTAATTTCACCACATTACGCCGCGTTGCCAGACATATTTTTAATTAATACTGTGGGGAACATGAAGAGGGGAAAACCTACTGTAATTGGTGTGTGACTTTAAGATGTCGCAGTAGCACCGTTTATCATAGTCTGTTTATAATATTGAACAAAACACTAATTAAAGTTCAGTAATTTCTCCCAGCCAAGCAGAGCTCGTCTGTTCTCGGGGAACAGTTGCAACCATACGCCGCGTTGTTTTTCGTAAGATGTACATTTAAAGCCTCTCCCATCTTTGGCAGCAGTTTTTATGCAAATTCTCAGTTTCTGGCTTTCTGTGAAGTTGTTCAGTATTAGATAAATAAAAAGGGATCACCAAGTAAATAGTTATATAAGTATATAAAAAAAGGAGTAAACATATGGTACAATTGTGAAGTAATCCGACTAAAATTTGGATGTCTGATTAAGCTGATTAACAGGATTTTAAGAAGACTTTGGCTTCTGTCATTGTTTCATCTCTTTGTTTATGTGTTACCCATATCGTTTGTAACATGTATTATTCCTTTATTTTTCAAAACTGCACTGACAGTTGTTTTGTAATTTATTGCTGTGGTTAAAAAAAGCTGAATCTGAGCCTTAATTTAGACTTGATATTTTAGATTTATCAGTCTGCAGGAATAATTTGAGCCATTTAGAGTCCGTTTTTTTCTCCCAACATTACCTCTCTATTCACTCTGTTTTTGGCCTCTTCCGTCTCCTGAGGGAGACACTTGGCTCCTGGGCTGTTTCCTGCTTTGCTATGTTCACCAGGTCCTCCCTAACTGTGTCTGTGCACTGTGCGGCAGGTAGTGTGCAGACGGAGGATTTATCGGCGTGTTGGCTGCTGAAAACGATGCGATGAGAGTGCGGCGCGGGAAACAATGCACTCCAGTTTTTGGCTCGACAGACAGACTATGAGAGGAAAGTCGCTGCAAGACAATGGTGGAGGAATAAGTACATCCCCATGAGGAAGCATCTTTTAGACGGGCATTTTCACATATCAAATACAGGGTTTGCTCTCATTTTGATAATGTAAAGTCATGATCGGTCGGAAGTAAAGCCACGGTTTAAGTGATACGTTTCTTTTATGCTTCCTTGCTATTATTAAAACTGTGTAAATCAGCACTGAATGAAATGATAGCATAGAAAATTCAGGTGCAACTGAATATGCTAAATTTTGAGGTTCCAGTAACGGTGAATGTATAATTTGAGGTATCAGTCCTTTACAAGCGGTGCGACAACAGACGGTTAATTTTATTGCAGCGAGTCGCTTCATGGTTCATAAACGTGTTACAACATTTCACAAGTTTCATCCAGCGGGCGAAGCGAAGCCCCCTCCGATGTCTGTTCACCTGTTTGATTTTTGACAGAAGTTTGGGATTCATCTCACATCGCCAGAAATTACGCTAATCAGCCCAAAGGGCCACTCGGCAGAATGTGTTCACTCATCCATGTGTCATATGCAATATCTGAGATTTGATTCCCATTTCATCAGGGCATTGAAGCCTCCGAAATTGCACTGTTTAGGGGGAGCAAGAGCAATTACAGCCTAAAAATAGGGAAAGAATATTCCCTTCTCATGACTGTCCTGACAGTGACTTAATCCTCTATTTACGCAGGTCCTGCTTTCTATTTATTTTTTTATTTTTCAAAAAGACCCCAAGTACTTAGCCCCTTAAGCTCTTGACTGGCTGTTTTTTTTAACACCTGAAAAACATCCTCAAATTCCCGCTTCTCAAATGTAAGGTCAAAACGAAGAGCGTTGATGGATAAGAGGCTCTTGTGGGGATTTTAAAATATAATAAATCGTCTCGTCCTCGTCACCCGGACAGAGCGGGTTTGGGGAAAAAAAATGGCATGTTTATTTCTGTCATTCAAAACTATACAGCAGAGTGAACACACTTTGTCACAGAGTTGGGAATAAGTCTTTGTACTAAAGACAGCGACTGTTAGTGTGAGTAGTAACACCTCATTTCAGTTGCTGATTGTTCTAATGAAATTAGCAGCGGCCTCAGTTGCAGCTTGCTCGATATTCAGTGTTTTGTTAAAAGTGTCTGAGCTGTTTTATCAAGCAAAGAGCAGCTGTGCTACTATATTGCTAAACTCCTGTTTACCACAGCAATAGCCCAGCTCAGGATAACGCAATACGACATAAAGTTGCACAAAACTACATAACAAGACGTGCTTGGAGTTAAGTTTTTGATGATTTCTTGCTGCTTCTTTTTGTTGCCAGCTAATAAACTCTTTTCTCTTTCAAAGGGATAGCTTTCAAAGGTGTAGAGCATCTTCCCCAAACTAACTCATATAACATGTATGTGGATCAGTCCTTATATATAGACTCAGACAGTGCTGAAAGCTTCACTAATACATTGCAGAAACTTTATTTGCAGCTGCATAAATCACATCACCCCCACTGTTGAAGGCATTTGAATGTTAGTTACTGTTGTACCTTTCCAAAGACGAACCGAGTAGATTTTTTAAATTGCTAATTCTCAGCAACTAATATTGAAAAAAACTCATGGGAAAAAAATATTGCAACTCTTCCAAATGTGATTCAGCGTGATTCAGCCTCGGTCATGTTGTCACGGCATATTTGGAAACCTTTGGCAAACGGCATCTGGTGGGTTGTAACAGATTTAGTTTGGACTCGCAGGATAAAAAGGGGTTAATCAGACTTTGCTGTGCGTTTCCGTCTGTTGTGGCGGAAGAGGAGACCAAAACCCTCGAGAGTGGACGACACCCAGATCAGAACATTAGGACTGAATACGGGCTGATCAATGTGGAGGAGAAAGGACTCGTTGTGTGAGAGAGGACTGAATCTCTAATCAATAAATTCAGTTATTGAGCTCTGACTAATCCACTGCTCCAATTGGAATGAAAAAAGGTTCTGGTGCTCTAATCGGCAGCTGCAGTGTTTGGCTTTCAAAAAGAGGAGATTTTGTCTGGTCTGCTGGGGGAAACTGACCCAGAGTAGGCTTATCGTTGGACTGGCTGCTTGTTTTGGTCACATTCAGAGATATACTGCGTTGCCCCCACCCCCATTGGACCAGTTTTATCTACTGTGTCCACTGTGGTTTGATGGCAGGTGATTCACTTATGGAGAAGTCTGGGAGGCTGAAGAGCTTTTCTCACTCTGGTGAGGCTCGGTTTCGCCTTGCGTTGGAGACAGCAGCAGCAGCAGCAGCAGCAGCAGCAGCAGCAGCAGCAGCAGCAGCAGCAGCAGCAGCAGCAGCAGCAGAGGAGCAGCACCTTTTTGTCTGCTCTCTGAGCTTGTTTGGGCAGATCTGAGCCTGATAAAATAATCACTGTGTGCCCAGAGTCCTGTGTAAGCAGCAGCACACAGGTGAAAGTAATGCAGCACCTCTGTACCAAATCAAAATTACAAGTATTCCTTACCAGTGAGTCGCTCCAGAATGCAAACGCTGCACTAATCAATAAATCTCAGCCTGCTAATATAAAGGCAATTTGCTCCACCTGCCATACTTTGCTGCGATAAGAGTAAAAATGTAAAAATGTTAAAAAAATGGAAAAAGAATCTAATTTTCCTGGATTCATATCTTGTTTATATACAGTGAGTTATCAGGACAGCCACTATTCTTGCTTTACACCATCCCCTGGAATCAGTCACTCCCTTCCTCGTTGGAGAGCTGTTTGCAATGCATTTATGCAGACTGAATGAAATATTATTCCCTTACACAGCAGGATGTAGCCAGACTTGGGGACAACATTAGAATTGCCTGGTCCTTCCAAGTTTCTGTTTCTTTTTCAGCAGTGGCCCCGTTGCACCCTAATGTTTCTCTAATTTTATTTGAACAATACTCTCAGGGAGGCCAGCTGGAGAGAACAAACAAAGCCTTAAAGAAACACTGTGTGAGTGCAGTAAGAGACGGGTAAAATGGAAACTCCCTCATGATTTAACCGGGTAATCGCACTGAAATAAATTCTATATTCCCTGAAATGGGTCAGTTTGGAAGAAATGCCTCATTCAAAATCAAGTCCAAACTCTGAAATATCACAGGAGTTGCATTTTGACTGAAAGTACCCAGAATTAAAGGTTTCTACTCACGACTTTAGGGTTTATTTTGGTGAGGGAGCCTGAGAAACAAACAGCAAACAGTCCATAGAGGTACAATTTACCAGGGAGTGGAAAAAAATGCACACAAACAATAATGGACATTTTTCAAGGCCTTGTGGCTGATTTGTGCTTTAAATCATTTACCGGGGATCCGTTTAATTCCTGTTCAACAAGTGAATGCTAGTATTCAGCTGATCACTTGAGGAAAAGAAACAGAAACAACTGGACTATGCCTCCAATCCAGTAGGTGGCGATAAGGAGAAACGAGGGGTTAGCGTCATTATTTGAGCAGCTGTTAATCTTCTGCTGTTTTGAGCATATTTAATTCCTTTCATAGTTTTCACATGATGTGTTTGCCAGATTTATTATCATGCAAATATAAACACTTTGCTTTAGGGTGACACAAAATTACATTGGTGTTCAGTTTGTTATCTTCTGTGCATTTGTTGGCATTACAAATTTCTCCAGTCTCGTTTATGTAACATGTGTTTGACATCATTCAAGTGACCTAAAATATCGAGAACACTAAAGTAAACATTGGCTGTATTCCCAGAGGTGAGGCTTTTTCATGCTGGCCTCTGTTGTTTCTTTATTTGAGGCTGGAGGTGTTAAAGAACTGATCATTGTTATTGATCTCATCCAGGAGGCGTCTCTTCTCAAGGTGAATCATGAGAAATTTTGATGCTGTTTACTCAGAAGTTGTCTGACAGGTTGGTGCCGGCTGCCTCGCAGGCGCTGTGCTCTTGAGTTATCAGCGTGACGATAGACCCATCTTAATTACTCTCAGATACAGCACCATAATCTGTCATTGTCAGGCTGATCAAGACTGTGCAAACCAAGCACTAAGACTCATTCACCCAAACCAGGAGCCTATCGATTATTTCTCATACTTGAGTCATTGCGCTGCAGAGAGACATGGGAGGCAATAGAGCTAATGGAAGGGGGAAACTCAAAGTCACATTGTTTACATCTGAGATGACAGGTAAATGTATTTGAAAGGAAATATGGGCTTGATCCATTGGCTTCCAAATAGCAGTCTGTCTGTAGCTAACAAGTAAAGTAAAGCCGCTGCTGCTGAACAATCAGCCGCCTCGCGGTTCAGATGGCGAGCTTACTGCTCGACAGCTTTTCTATTTCTGCATCAAATCTGTGTCCAGAAATTGAAAATAATGTTTTTTTGTTTTCTGAGAAGCATTGGAAGCTCTTTCGCTTTTTCTGTTTTTGTCAAATTTTCCTGGAGCGCTACATTGTTCCCCTCTGACCGTCCCCTCAAGTAAAGAATCAAGGCGCGGTTGTCTTGATTAAAATCAGCGCGTTGCACAGCTTTAGAAACAACCATGATACGTTATGATGCACTTTGTTGTCCCTGTGGGGAAAGATTTCCAGGGCAAATCCAGCTGCACCGACAGAACACGAGGACACTCGTCAACAGGCAAACGTAACAATAAATATGCAAATTTATGTGTCGCGGTTGAGTAAAGCTCTGAGTTAATAACAACAAAATATACAGACATGCCCTATAAAGACTATTGCACAACAAATATGTGAAGTGCAGTTGTACATAAAGCCAGATGCAATTTGCCAGAGGGGATAAAGGACATTTCTCCCTCTCACCCTCCTACTGAAATATTTGTATTGCCAGGGGGATAAAAAATGTATTTCTCCTGTTCAAAATTATTAATGCTGCTCAACCAAGACACCACACCAAACACTTGAAATCAATGCAGTATTGAATCAATGTAGACTTGAAAAAAGTCTGTAAAATCGTTCATTTTTTACCATTTGTCCATTGAAAGGTTAAAGCAGGATATACCCTGCTCTGGTCACTTGTCCACAGAGAGACAATGGTCGTTCCCACCTATCGCCTTTTGTACCTGGAGGAAACCCATTTACGCAAAGGGAGCACATGCAAAATGACCCGTCTGGCTAAGAAACCAGAACCTTCACGCTGTGTAACGAGAGCGCGAAACACTGCGACACTGTGCGATCAGTCGGGCGCGAAACACTGAAATACACTGAAACATGAGCAGGCAAAGATGTGGGAAACCAAAAGAATGTGTCAGAAATAGCATATCCTGCTCACTCTGTCCTCCACTGTGGATTGTTTGTGTTTTTATTGCAGTTTGGACATTTCTGAAACTCAGGTTCGATATCCAAAGTGCTACCTGGAGTCGTAGCTTCAGTCCTGTAGGTCTGAACAAACGTCACTTAATAAACCTTTCTGAATTACCAAAGCTTAAACCAAACATGGACACTGGTAGCTTTTAGCTTTGTAATTTCATTTGTATACTTTACCTCTGAATTATGTCAAATTGTCACAAAATCTAGTTTCCTCAAAAATATCAGCAAAGTATCACAGGAGCTCAAAATACTTTTGTTACTGTAGTTTGAAAGTCTGCTTAATTACTTTCTACTTTTGGTTTTTGGAGCCTGCATAAATGAGATGAATGTTTCACCTCCATCGATCAATTAAATTAAATAACAGTAACAGTTGCTGGATTTACATAAAAAAAGCTCCCCAAAGAAAATCCTGCAGCTGTGTGTCTGTAAGTTGATTCCCTCCAGTGGGATTGACTAAAACATCTGCAGTGATTCACTCCTGAAAAAGAGACAAAAAGATCGATCTGAAAGAGAAACGCACATTATTTTAATAACAATATTTTCTTCAAACTCTCTTCTCACTGTTTTGTTTGTATTTTAGTAGGTGGCAGTGCTTTAATTGGAAAAAAAACCCATAACCACACAGTCGCAACCAAAGCTTCTTAAACATTTGAAGAAATTTAATTGCAGCATTTCCTTTACACATTTTTTTTATTCATTCAACTAATAACTTTATCTTGCGTTTCTCTCTCTCTCTCTCTCTCTCTCTCTCTCTCTCTCTTTCTCTCTCTCTGTTTTTGCCTTGTGGGGGTCTAACATGGATGTTGGATCTTTCTTAATGAGCTAAGGGCCCTAATGGAGTCAACGCTGCACGTTTTTTCCTTTATCATTAAGTGTTGATGTTTGTTTTGTTGTGTTTCTTCTACTCTGAAGCACTTTGTAACTTTCCTATTAAAAAGTCCTCCTGTATAAAATAGTTGGACTGCCAGAGAAGTACTGACTGTAGATGGATCTCAGTTGCAAAACCTCCATTAATGCTATTCATTTGTCAAGATAAGCCGATTCCACATGTCAGATTTTCACTCAAGTTAATTCTTTCATCTCTTCCTGATTCTTTGTTCCACCAGTGTAACAATTCTGCAGAAAATGGAAGAGCAGTGATATTTGCATATATAAATATACTCAAAAGTGAACTATTTTTAATGCTGTTTTGAAGTTTTTATGAGAGGCCACACCCATCACCACGCTGTCGCCTGCTAATTTTGGTAAAAATGTATTCTTCCCTTCTTCACCACGCACATCGCCCTCGATGGGAAATATTTATATATATATTCTTCAGATCGACTCCACACTGCTTTGATATGTTAACAGATGAACAGACAGAATCAGGCAACGAAATAAACGAATCCAGATCAGTTCGTGTTGGACAGTTTAGAATCTCGTATGAAGCTCGAGCTGAAGACATCAAACATATCTGACACGCCAATTATCCCGACGAAGGCGCTATTTTTAAACCTTCGTCTGTCTGAACCTGTAATATTTGCCAAGTCGGCCACTATATGTCTCTATATGTATGGACTACAAAGTGGTTGATCTGCATTCTTGAAGTGGCATCGAGTTACGTCTGAATCTGTATTTCTAGATACACACAGATCTTTATTGAAACTTTAAGAGGTCAGCAATGCTTTCCCATGAGAACCAAAATGTATTGTTTATTTATGCATTGACTCTCTGGTCTGGTTCGCTTAGGTTGGTCCATTTTCACACCCCTGACATGAAAGTGGACCAAACCACCAAGTCATGCAGTTACAGCAGCTGCTCACTAAGGGTGCTCTTGTCAAAACAACAAACCATGAGGAAGAAGAAAACTTGGGTCGTTGATTTGCAGGGAACAAAAAACAAGCTGCTCAATAATGACAACAGACAAAAAACACTTCTCGCCGACATTCCGACGGCCTGTTTAGCGTTTACACAGTAAACTAAACACACCAAGACCTCCTTATTCAGGTGGATCAGACTTCGCTTGGTTGGTCCAAACCAAAGTGTGAATGCGTTTTTTCCTGCTTTGGGTGGAATATGCAAAGAAACAAACTCCAGTCTGTTCAAATTGAACTAACCAACTCTGGTGCGAATGTGTCCTGAATTTCAACTCAGCATGCTTTTGCAATACTCTTCTTTTTCCTTTCTTTTTTTTTTTAAATTAGAAGCTCTGGCAGTATTTCACATCAGAGAGGAGAATGTATGCAGGCTGCAGATGAGCGACTCAGCAGCAGCTTACAGAGCGGTGACAGCTCTTGAGCAAGAAGGACCTTTGTCTTTTGTGTGGATGGTGTTGTAGCTTACAGGCAGAAATCCATACTCCACTGTGCACACAAGCCAGAGCAAAAAAATAAAAAACCAACCAACTACAGTCCTCACACAGAAGTGCTTAAAGTTTTTCATGCTTTTTTATGCAATCGTGTCTGCTTTAGTTTTGACACTTCATACATTTAATTGGTCATTGTTTAGTTCCTTCTCTCTGTGATAACTGTTCTCATCCTGGTTTCTGTTATCCACTGAAGCAGAACACATGCCTGCACTTATTAGCAGTGCTACACTCTGTGTGATGTTAAACCAGGTGAAACTTCACATCTAGCTTTTTGCTTTTACTAACGTAAACTAGCAGATACAATCTGCCAGATGGTTTTAGGAAAGTAGCTTTTTGTTACGACTAATTTCGAGGTACTTCAACTTTATTGTCCCCTTTCGCTTGCCATAATCAGGTGCTATTGTGGTCTTGCTGTGAGACGTGAGCTGAGCTGTCAGCCCTGTGCTGTGTTTCACTTCTGACATCCGATTCACTCATTCTGCTCATGTTAACAGAAGCAGACAGCTCCTATAACAGTGATGTTTATTTGAGGCTGCGAACACACCACAGGTCCTGTGGACACAGGTGATGTTAATGTTACAGACATCCTTCATGTTGCTGTCAGGAGGACTGTGTGAGTTCATCATTAATGAGGTGGTCCGGCCTCAGTAAACAGGAGGTTATAGTGAGATTAAAACCATTAGGTCTGCTCCAAAAAAAAGAAAGAAGGAAGCAGCATTTATTTCAGATGTATGTGTGATGCAGATTTAACTGATTTGTTTTTAGGAAGGAAATCAGACAGTACGAGGAAGAACTGGTTGTATTTTGGTCGTGATCTGGTCATCCCAGTGATCTAAAACGATGAATAACTGTTGTGTTTTGGGAAAGGTTTGCCCTCTCTGAGTGCTTGTAATTGTTACAATTAGAACGAGATGAAATAGGAGCACTGAGTGGCTGCGTTCACCCTTCCCGTCACACCAATATGACGAATCGCTTGTCTGGACTATGAGAAGAAAGCAAAGCATGTGGAGAAAATCAACTCATGTAGAGGGAGACAAATGTCAGACGAAAGTGCTGTTTTTTTATTATTGGTCCATTCTGATAAATTCATTTATTTGTTTATTTTATTCTGCTGTCTTGTTCCTAGAACAGTTTTATTTGTAGCGACTGCACCACCGCGATGGCTTGGCATTGGAGTCGGTGCATCAGCTGAACTTTGCTCTGTCCCTCCGGTTGTGTACGGGGCACGTATAGATTTTTCTCCTCGTACGTCTCGGTGTTGCTGCCTCTCTTCTGAGGGCTGTCAGTCTGCGTGGCAGCTTGTGTGCGCGGCGCGGCGCGGCGCTGCCGGTTCCTTCCTCTGAACTCTTGAGGGCTCCGTTTTGAAGGCGTGACACAAAACTTTGCCGTGTTACTTTCTGGAGGCGCGGCGCTTTATAAACAGCATCATTATTTGTGAGCCGTAAACAGAATCATTACTGGAACTGTCAAGTTTATGTGGCCGTAAACGCAGTTTGCTTCCCTGTTCGACAGCACGGACTGTTGCATGTCGATTCCACACACTTTAATTGAATCCCTGTTAATAACGCCTTAAATAGAGGGACAGACTGGAAAAATTCACAGCTTTTTTATGTTTATCTTGATTGGTTCGATTTAAAGCAGCATATCTGTTTATTATTTGACATTTGGCCCTTCATTATGCAGCCTGTGTTGCCTCTGGCGGTTTATTTAGCTTGCTGTATATTTTCACTTGCAACTCCTTCGCACCCGGGATGAATTCCCTCCTGGGAGAAACTCTTCCGAACTCTCCTCATAATGCCAAATTGTGCACTGTTGTGGGGAGAGTGATGCTTTTAACAGAGATGAGAGAAGCTCACATGATTGACCCTGATTGTTACCAGCTCCCAACACTCTCGCTGATAATGTATGATAATAGCTTCTGTCTAATTCCACCCTGTTTTCATGTGCTGCTGCATGGGCGAGTCCTGCCCACTTTAGGCAAGTAGGAAGAGAAATGACTGAGGCAGAGAGCTCGCCGCGGAAAGAGCGAGGAGCAGCTCCAACTCTGAGGGAAGATTCCCGTGTTTATGCAGGACCTGGTGGCCGATGATGAGAGGCTGATGTGTTTTCAGGGTCCTTTAACGCCTTTGCAGATTGGCAGAGAAATACATCCATAGAAGCATAATTGGATTTTGCTTTCAGTGCTATGTGGGTGATTAACTTTAAGTGTATTTACACTCTATCCACTCTTTACAGTTCGCTCAACATATGCCAAATTAAGTTTTATAAAATAAATAGATCCATTTTTAGCACCAGTTGGTGTTTCTTCTCTTTTACCACCTGGCACAACATGTCGCTCTCAATTCATCATAACTGTATATTTGTCTTTGTCTCAAACATAATAAGCATGTTGTCTCAAACCGCCGCAGACTCCATCTCAGAGACAAGTATGTAGGTCGAAAAAAACCCACTTATTTTTTACATCCTCATCCTGTGGTCAAAACATGCCAAATGAAAAGTTTTGTTCTGTCAGCACAAGTCGAAGTTAACTCTGTACAGAAAAACCTCTGAGGAAGACCCAGACTCTCCGTCTAAAAACAGATATCAATAAATGTAAACAGCACTGGCCTAGGGATGTCATTAAAAAGAATAGCATGTCTAGACCTCATAAAACCAAAACATATTGTTATTTCGAAGCAGCAGGAGTTATTGCCTGTGAGCACTAAGATGACATCCATCAATTTAGGGTTTTATTGGAAAATGTAGATAGGCTGCTTGGGAGATGTAAATGATTTACTTAGCATAAAGTTTTGCTTGAACAGGCAGGGAGATAGTGTAGTTAGTGCGGGCAGGCAAGTATGTGTGTGACAAAGGCGGTATTGAAGCAAAAGCTGATTTCCCAAGCCTGAGCGAATCACGATGTGTGCATGAATAAATAGGCTGGACCTGCGCAGCGTGGATTATTCTGGTTCAAATATCAGTAGACTTAAGGGTTGTCAAATGGCATACATGTGTAATAGGATTGTTGTACATGATTTCATTTTGTCACTTGTACCCGAATGTCACATCTTCTAAGGTTTACGCTGATTGTTTCTCAGTGTGTGCACAAATTGCTGTTTTATTCCCCCTGCCTTTTCATATTGTACGTTCGGGCCAATTTAGCGGAACCTCTTCACATTTAAATGTTGTTTTTTTTTTTCATTGAATTCCTAATAACACCATGGCAAATGAAAAACTTTGCAGTGAAAGCAGTCGATACAATAGATGCCAGAGCGCACAGGAATCACCATTAGCATCATTACTGCCTGTCAGTGCTGCGTGACTCTACTTGGCATGACAACAACCTGAATAAATTAAATTAACATGAAAAACATTTTCAGATTTGGCTGCATGGAAGTTTGTAAAATGTCCAGGCTACATATTGTAGGGTTTTTTTTCTTACATGCTGGAGCTTCAAAGTACCAAGCATTTGCATTCAGTTGTGTATCACTTTGACATGTTGGCCTCATCGCTCAGTAAATCTCAAATCTACATTTATTCAAATGTGTTCAGCACGGTGAAGGTTGACACTGCATAATCCATCAAAATGTTCCATTTGAAGAGAAAGGCTGGAATTATTTGAATCATCAGAAAGCAGCCTTGCTTCTGGTGAATCAGCACACATCAGGGCAGAAGCTGCACAAACTTTTAATCCACACAACAGAATAATTTCAGATATCTTTTGACGAAATGCACACACACACACACACACACACACACACACACACACACACACACACACACACACACACACACACACACA
>JAUESF010000016.1:17073320-17086954 GCA_032274765.1 Malacoctenus tetranemus | reverse complement strand
CACACACACACACACACACACACACACACACACACACACACACACACACACACACACACACACACACACACGGACAGTTAAGTCTATTTCTCGCTGACCACACTCGGATGGGCCAGCTGCTGCGCTCGCTCTCTGACAGCCAGGTGGTTCAGACTTTCAGCAGCTTCGGTTAATTAAGGTTACCCATTTGGATCTTGTCAATGGCTAATTTGCAGATGAAAAAGAGTCTGAAACTTTTCTTTCCCCCCCCCTCCTTTCTTTTCTTGCTTTAGCCGTGTTGTTAAGCATTGTTTTTGCCTCCTCTAATGGCCCGGGGCCTGTCAGGTGGAACAGGAGTGGACGGTGCGTGCAGCCCCGTTCCTCAGATGCATAGGTAGATTAGGTTTACTCAGGGAGAACAGTGGAACCTGAAAATCAATATTGAACTTAGACAAGCTGTTTACTGTACCCTGATAATGTTTGACAGAGGCTTATCTGGTGCTCAGTGTGTGGTGAGTGTGAGGAAATCACTGGCCGAACCTTTTTCTCTTTCTGGAAACTTCTGAAGCTTCGATGCGTTTTCAAGTCCAGTTAATCAAGAAGAGGAAAACAAATGTACTGCGCAGCAAAATTACTGTTTGGAGATTTTTCAATTAAAATAAAATCTCAGATGAGAGGATTTCACATTCTGCTTGGTTAAATGTTTTAAGAGCCAAAATTAAAAACTGAATAAACTTCAAGAATCTTTGATTAGATTATTTCGATTGTTTTGGGAACAAAAAGGCAACGTTTCAAATTTTTTCATCATCTAAAAATTCGCTGCTTTGTTTGTTGACAGTGAAAGAATATTTCATAGTTTTTAATCAGTGCATTTACCCCGAGTCAACCTTTAAGTTTTACCCTTCATTTATTTTAATTTTTCTCTGATGTATACAGCAGAACACAGTTTGATGTGGATGAAAAAATTCAAGTCCTCCAAAACTGGCTTCAATTGATCATGTAGTATTTCTAGAGAAAGCTTTATCACATATACTGTAAAATAAAAAAAAAAAACTGTTGGCTTCAATGTCCACTGTTACCTCTGGTCACAATTTCAATAAAGTGGATAATTATATACAATATAACTTATTCCCTTAAAAAGGCTGAAAGTTGGCAGTCTGACATCTGTTGCACTCACCTTTGTCTGGATAGAAAAAAGAAGCACTAAAAAAACAAAAGAAACAGATTTTTTTCATAAATGTAAAAAATTAAATAGAATTACATTTTTCAATTTTGTGTTTCATTTGGTCTTATTGTAAAAATATTTTCCTCAATTAAAAATTTTAAATCATTATGTTTTTATACTCACAAATCATGTAAAACATACAGTACCAAAAATATAATATTAAAATATAATATCAAAAGGATGATCCTTTTTTTGTATGTTGAATTAAAATTGAGGAATTTAAAATTGAAATATAAAGAACATGTTCATAATATGACAGAAAAATTACTTACAAGATTCTTACTTTTTTCTGTTTCTGCTTTTTTCTTTAATCTTGTGTCTGTTTCCATCATCTCTTATACTCAAACACTCAGATGAGAGAACAATGACGATGCCTTGTTAGCAGAGGTTTACAGTTTGGCACTTTGAGTCCTATAAAATATTTACATTGTGTGTCTTTACTGGATTTTACTAAAGTTGTCAGACTGAAGAGTTCCAGTTTGCGCTCAGACTGGAGGCGACAGAGTGGGCTAAAACTGTCGGAGCAGTGGGCCACTTGTCAACAGGGCTTTTCTAATTATACTCTCTCTGGTGAAAACACTGTAGGTTTAAGACTCTTCCCACTGCTGGAAGGGCTAAATGAAGGTAAATCTGTGTTTTTGTTTGTAATAATTCTAATATTTACAAATGGTGTTTTGAAACACGTCTTCATTGTGTTCTCCTGCTCTCAGGGGAGTTGCACTTAATATAAAATGTGTTGTTTTTAAAAAGGAAAGCAACTGTCACTTCTTTCTGTAGGTATGGAACCACTGAGTAATAAATAATCACATTATTCAGCCTTTTCCATTTAATGTGCCGCTGCTGTGCCGTGCTGTACAGAGTGGAGCCTGCATGAACCCTCCGACGTCTTATATTCTGTGATATTTATTGTTATGAAGCGAAGAGAAAATACCTTCACACCTGGAGATTCTTGCCGGCTGCTGCCCCACTCAAACTATATTCCACTATTAATTACCTGTGGAGGAGGGCCACATCTCTGCTGCTCGGCTGGAGGAGAAAACAACTCCTCTCTATATATAAGTATCTACATTAGCAGGACTGAATCAGGTGAAAGTCTAAATCAAGTGATCACTGTGGCTCTGCAGGACTCGGCGCTTCTCATTTCTCTCGCTGTCTGCGAGCGAAAAGGGAGAATCTGGAGGAAAATGAGGTGCAACCTTTTTTGCATTTTAACCCAATTAATTTGTAGTTTGAGGTGTGACAGTGGTGAGAAGCACAAGAGCAGGAGCAGAATAATCAAATGACTCCCTCCATGGGATTTAATAAACCAGAAAGTGCTAATTTCACCTTTGATTGCGTGCGGTATTTAATGCCTAAAGAAACCATATCTGTCTTCTCATCATGTGCCCGGCGCGCCCACTGCTCGCCGCTGCACGCATCACGCCGCGCCGTGCCCTTGGCAGCCGGGCGCAAACAGGAGGCTGAAGCAAGAGAACACGGCAGCCCGCCGTATTTAGACATTGATCTTTTCAGGGAAACCTCTGCAAACACTTGTGCTCTAAACACAGAACAGGACAAAGTGGCCAAATGTTCAATGGATGAGTGATTAATGGCAAGGGGGGGGACTTCCCCCCACAGGGTCCATCTGTGTTTTACTGTATCCTGTATTACTAATATTACAGTACCATCAGCAAGCTGTTTTCTTGGATGAGGAGGAATGCAGTTTTACTCAAAATTGAAAAAGAAAAATTGGATTACAAAGCAGGCTTCAGTAATTCTGTTTTTATTTAATTGACTGTTTTTCCAAATTTGACTTTGAAATTATCACTAGAAACAATAATGCTTTTATTTTGAAAGGCTGCTGCTTTTGCACATTAGTGATGTTCACTGTATTTCTGACAATGTTTGGCTTCACTAGAATGTTTCGGTGAATCAAAGATCTAAGAAGGGGTCCGCGGCCTTTCTCTCGTGCAATTTTGGGGATTCAGGGACAAAATTGAATCAAACAGCGTGGCATATTATAAATCGAAGCAAGTTTCTCTGCACACATTCTCAGGTAAAAAGTTCCAAGTACTGCATGAAAGTGAAACAGAATTAAAAAAAAAAAACCTTGAGTACAATACAAGAAGTGGAGCAGTACTTGTTCAGGCAGATGACCACTTGACTGAACTGTGTTCATTTAAATGTAATACTATTGCTGGTAAAGATACTCAATCAAAAGTAAAAAATCAATTCCCACATCACTCCTAAAACAGATTAAATTGCTCTGTCAATTGCAGGTATTTTATTCAGCTCATTTGAATGAAACATTGTCTTTGAAGCAAATATTGCAAACAAACATTAAAAAGAGGGAGCAAAACAAACAAAAAAGACCCCGACAGTTTGTTTAGTAAAGAAATGTAGACATAAAGCAGCAATCTTCCCTCTTTGAAAAATGAACTTAGATCAAAGGGATTGAATTTCATTCCACATTGTTGACATAGTCAGTTGTGACTTGTGAGTACTTTACCTGGTGTAAATTACACTCAAGTACGAGTTGCTGTACTGAGTTGAATAATATAGTTTGAAAAGAACAAAAAAGGAAACCTAATTAAAGTCGTGTCAGGAGAGTAAAAACCTTGATACACTTTTCAAAACAAGAGGGTGAGAAAGTAATTACAGTATTGTGAGTATCTTCTAATGTAGCGTCTTCAAAATAGAGTGTGTGTTTTGTTCAGTTGTTCAAAATATTCACTACAATTCAAGATGCAGCAGCAAATATAGAAACTACAACCTGCTGTTTGGATTCTCACTTGGAAAAAAAATGTCTGAAAAGACTGATTGAAGTTAATTGTATGTTAATCACTGAATCATTACAGCTCTCTTTTCCACTTCGCCCTGGATGTTAACATCACTAGCCGATAGTCTCGCTGCCCACATTGAACATTTAGCACGCAGAAGTGCACAAAACAAACGCGCCCGCACGGAGAAGTCATCCGCACGATGACGGTTTTTGATATTCACGGCTCAGAAACGCTTTGTGCCGCCGCTCGGCTCGTGAAAAGGGAATTTACATCGTAATTAACAGAAGCATTGGTACAAAACTGAACCTCACCGTGCCTCACAAGATTCAGGGGGGCAAATAAAGGAGGCAGACTGAGTGACTTTTTCCTCCACAGCCACCCACCAGCTGCCGGAACATAAATAGCAGTGTATCATTATGGCTGCGCAGAGGGAAAACACCCTGTGTTTTAGCTCTTTGCGGAGGTCATCTGGCAATCAGTGGGTGTGTTTATGCAGTACGGGCTTAGAAAAACACGCTAAATTAGACCTTTATGATGCAGCCACGTAGATCCCCCCAATCTCACAATGGCAGTTATGGAGGTTTTTGTCTTTTGCTTCTTTTCTTTCATGCTCTGTCGGGGCCGTCTGGCCACTCAGCAAAAACTTAGATTCAAGCACATTTCAACACCAACAACTTAAAACTTAAAACTCTTTACATTCGATGCATTTCTTCCTGTATGTTGGGGAAAAAACAAAAACATCATGAAATTAGTTCACCAAATTTTTTGCTCTAACAAATAATAAAGTTTGATATTAATTTGGCCAGACCAGTAAAATAAGAGTGTCATAGCATTTAGATATCTGCTCAGTCACTCACTCTCTCCTTCATCTTCTATCAGGCTTTTTCACCTCAGGGTGGGACTCCAGCCCACAGTAGGTAAAACAAAGAGTTCAAAAACTTAACACTTGTTTCTCATGTTTATGTCAAACAAAGTCCAATTTTTCTGGATAGTGTTTAAAATTGACAGCATGAAGAATCCTGTTTGACTGTGTTTTTCTTCTGTCTAATGTTGGCACACTTCTTAAAATGCCAAATTTCCAAAGCCTTTATTAAACATGTCGTCAAAGTTGTCATCGTGCCCTGACCGCCAACCTTTAGACTGTGAGGTCAATGTTCACGGTCGATTGGAGTCCAGGTAAACAGCATATCGGATCACTTCTCACTGTGCTCTGTGCACATCTATTACTTTACATCTATGTGATGATGTGATTTCTTCGATTCTGGGGCTACATTGAGCCCTCTTGAAATGGCTGCAAAGGTTCAAATGCTTTTCCTTAATAATCTTCAAGTTAACTGCATAAATGAGCTGTAGCAACTCGGAGGGAGAGAAGCTTTACCAGAGCAATAAAAGAAACAAAGCTTTTAGTGTCTTAGTTGTCATTTAATTCCACTAAACTAATAATTTGGAAGAAACAAAAGAAAAGTGGAAACGACTAAATATGGTTTTCTTTCCCAATCAGCCGTCAGGGGAGCCGTGTCGGCAGCGCCATTGATTGTGCCGACACCGGAGTCTGATGGAAGTGACCCCGAGATAAATTAGATTTGTCTACTTTTTGTTTATGTGCCATAAGTATCACGCATTGTTTAAATTGGGGTGATGGAGTTATAAAAAAAAAACAACAAGAAAAATCGATGGATCTGTGGGTTTGGTTGCTCGCACTCGGCTGCAGGTTCGTCTGGAATGAGCTCTGTGGCAGATGACTCGGTGGTGTGCCCCCCACATGATGCAACACACCGCAAGTCCATATTTCTTTGAACTCGGTCTTTCATGGTCGTCTACCAAATATTTCTCTTTCTTGTTATTGTTTGTGTTGCCTCGCCTTTGTTGTGAAATTTAGCAGTTGTCACAAATGAAGAGTGTGGGGATGAATGTTGGATCATTGCGCTGGCGTTGCTCTTACTTTCCTGATTAGGATCTGTGCGAGTTTTGATTTGTAGATAGGATTAAATTCCACGAGTTCGGGCGTAATGCCGGGAATTGTAATGCAGTCGGAGACAACACGGTTCATTCTTTGTTATCTCACTCTCTGCGCTTTAATCTTAAGATCTTTGCTGCAAAAGAGAGTCGAACAGCGATGATAAAATGTGACAGTGCAAAGAGAGAGAAAGCCGTCTTAGGGAAAGAGGATTGTGTGTTTGCTGCTGGATTACAGGTTGTTTGTTTTGTCTTTTAAATGTATAACTTTTGGAATCGGCAGACATCTGAATAATGGTGTGAAAATGACCGATTTCTTTCCTAAGAACGGTTCATTTTTCTGTTGATGGTGTCGCGAGCGCGGTTGATCATCAGCATGTCCCTTTTTTTCCCCGCACAGATTTCTCTTTGGCTGGTGTGTTTCTGACATAGAAATATTTGGCTGTCATGTTCCCTGACAGTGCTGATGAATTCCTGGAATGAGTTCCATGAAGTGGCCTGTTTTCCCCAAGTGAGAGCAACTGTTAAATATGCATGGCTGAAAAATAAATGAAGCAGCCTTCTAAGGAAATGTTGATGCTCGTGAGGGACTTCTGTATGATTTACAAGTCTGTTTTATTCGCCAGTTTCAATTTTGATGAAGCAGTCATCGAGATTCGGCGCCGTCTCCGGGCGCGTACCTTTCACAAAATGGAAGCCGCTTCGCCTCGCATGGCCACTTAGTTTTAATCTCCGTAGACTCCGAATGTGTTGAAGAATATTTTTATTTGTTGATGAGAGCGTTTTGGGTGGTCGGAGGTGACGGGATGCAGGCAGTGATTTGTCAGTAATTCTTGCCTGGATGATTTCAGACTGATTTTCTCTTCTCTCCTCGCTGACGCTTTTTTTTTTCTTTCCCAAGTAGTTTGGATTTAATGACTTGTTGGCTCGTTCGGAGCGGTTCTTTAGGGCTGCGCTGTCCACTGTCTGTTGTGCTCAAACAGGTCTTTCCCGTTCAAAAATTAGTCTAACGCCGACATTTAGCTCAGGGGCAGAGCTTCATGTGGGGGAGGTGGGGGGACCAGGCCCAAATATATCAGTTGTTCAATGAGCTGTCCTTCATTTAAAAGTGCTGCAGGAACCACAAGCGCAGAAATGGTTCATCAGTTTCTGCGGTTTTAGACAGACCTTGAAAAAAAAGACACTTCTCTTTGCTAATTTTTGACATGTATCAATTAATTTCCTCAAACAATAAGACTTGATTCCGCTCTGACCCAACAGCAGCTCAACCCGGTCCTGAAGAGAAAGGGAAGATAATGAGAGTCGATCCAAAATTAGAGGCGAACAGACCGTCACAGAGAGACAACATCAACACTGACGGCAGCGCGACGTGCTTCCAATTTATGAGCAGCCATGGCGAGAATAAAAAAGAGAGCTGCGATGCAGGTCATTTTCTCGCCACTTTACACTTCTCACTTTCCATCGAGTGTTAAAAAAAAACATTTTTGGACACACTTGCGGCACAGATTCGAGAATGGTAATTTTTGGTCGGTTCACCACGGCGGTCTGGAAGGAAATATCTGAACAGCTCCTTGTAGGAGAGTACACAGGGACACTCAGCATCCTTAGAGGATGAATCCCACTCGCACCATCATGAGTTTAGCATCTTGACGACTGTTGAATAGATGGCCAGACGACCTGTGACATACTGTTACATTTCTGCTCGTGTAGCTATCAGGTCCACAAACGGAGTCGCTCCCCTCAGTCTCAGCTGGCCTCTAATTCCTATTATTGTAACACGCTGAGCTGAGCTGCTGAACATGGTGATCATCACATTGACATAACCTGCCAGGGAGCAACTGACAGCTTGTTAGCATGGAGAAATTAGCGGTTAGCATTAGCCACAGCCTGCTAGCAGCTCCTTTCGTTTGAATGATCTAGAAGTAGATGAGACAGCAGTGTGTACGTCGGCATTTGTTGGACATGATTATTTCACTGTATTTTTTTGACGTTCTCAAGTCAATTTTTTCTGTTTTTAAGTGAAGTAATTTATGGATGTTCATTGATTCTGAAAATTCACAAAATCCTTTGATTTTGGACGTCCAACTGACTGATATGCACCAAAACCAATAATCAATATACATTCCATTTGTACTAGATTTACAGATTGATCTGAGCGTTCGGGTTCCCGGTGGTGCCGACGCCATATGCTGTCAGTGGTGACAGGAGGCTATTTAGAGGTTTAACGGGTCCCATTGTGGAGAACAGACGTGTCGTTCACGACGGACCTGTTGAATGTGTTTGTGTCTCCTCGGACGCGGCGCCCCAGCAGAGTCTTAAAAAACCAAAATATGTTTGCTGTTTTGCTGAGGTCTGTCATGGTGGAGCCACGCTGTTCGAGGAAATGAAAAACCACCTTCTTTTTCTTGTAAAAATGGGAGGCTGTTAAAATCGTCTCATCGAGGGAAATAGGACCACAAACTTTTTGCTTGGTGTTGAATTTGTTCCTTTTGAGAAGGAGTTGGTGTGAATTCACTTGAAAAAATACGATTGAACATGTTTTGAGGGGTTTTTTGTGTTAAAAGAAGTTATTGATTGGCTTATAAGACAAAAAACGGGGATGGATACCATTAACCTGCATGACTGAGAATCTCCACCGAGACGTCGAGTGATTGATTTCTGCCAAGTCGCATCACATCACCGCTGCTTTCAATAGTTTCAAATATTTTCAGGCCATTTACTCCCTGTGCCCTTGGTACTCACATAGTGATGCAACTAGCTGACAGTTTATAGGGGACGTGGTCGGTGAATTCCTGTATGTAAGAGAGGCCGCAGGAGCGTCTAATCCGAGCTCAGGGTGGAGTTAACTGCTGTGGAGGCAGCAGTGAAAGTGGAGAGGACATCGAAAGAGGAGAAAAAACACCAGGTATGTTCAGAGTGCAATTATTAAACGTTGTGGGAGAAAATTAGTTGCTTGTCGCGAGGGAATTTAATTATCAGCCAATGTCGTCAGCTTTAGTCAAAAGGGTGAAGCATCACAGCACCAAGATCTTTAGCATGGGATCATTTTTAGCTTGAATACAGCCAATAAACATACATACAAATAAGCGGACCTTGCTTACCGTGAGGTTTTTGTTTTTTTTAAACTTCACTTTTAATTCCAGAAATTTGCATGACCTTGTTTGAAAACATAAATGGACACAGATCAGTACCGAGAACTGTCGCTGTCCTCACAGTTAAATGGACCTTTTCTTTCTTTGTTTCTGTGTGGGTAAAGCTGAATGTAAGCAGCAGTGCTGATTGAAGGCTTCTTTATTTGAGAATCCTATTTCCTTCATAATTAGAATGATTAAATCAACCTCAGGTGCATTTAAATACAGATAGCGATATGAAAAACATGCAGTGATATTTGTTGGATGGAGTCTCACGGGTCCGTAGAGACTTTTTTTTGTGAACTCTGTACTTCATCTCGGATCCTTTTGATTTCTCACCAACACATCGGTGCTGGTTGGAGGACAAAGCTCATCGACTTTAGTCAAGTTTTTTTAAATCGCCTGTAAGAAAGATTCTGAACTCCTTTATCTGTTCCTTGTTTTGGCAGAACTTTACAGTGAAGCCAAACACTGGCAGGAAAACACGCCATCGCCAACATACAAAAACAGGATCCCTTAAAATGAAACCCTAACCCTGTTTTAGACCAGAAAATGTTTTCTTACAGTTTGTGTTGTTCTCATTTTGACAGCATCAGATTTGGACAAGTTGCTGGTCCCAGTTGAGATCTCCGGGGTCCTCAAGTAAAGGGTCATTGTCACTATAAGCACATTGGTCCACATTGAAAAAGACTTGAGGCCTCTCTGTGATATTTGCGTGTTTTCCTTCGCATGTGTGTGTTTATTCCGGGTTCCCTCATTCCAAAAGATGTGCACAGAGTCGATTACTGACTCTCTCTTGTCCATATGTCTGCATGTATGTGCTTGTGTGTCCCTGTGATGGACTGGTCTCCTGTCCAGGGTGTGTGCCCGGCTTTCAGCCAACATGAGCTGGGTCGCACTCCGGCAGATATAAGATGAGTCAGTGAGAGAAACGCTTGACATAAAAACTTGACATGGCTAAATGGCAACGTCATGAGTTTTTTTTCCCCACAAGCTGTGACTGTGTTGAGTTGTGTTCTCCTGCGAAATCAAGTCAGAAAGAACCTTGTTGCCATCCTACAGACCCTGCAGGAAACATGGTCTCTGCTATTTCACTGTCTCTGAGTCTGTGAGCAGAGTTTTGTGGTACGTTGTCGGTATCGAGCACAGAAAGAACCGAGGTAAACCATTAGGAGAAAGACAGAAGAGATGGATGGACTGCTTGGTGTGGCACAGCAGAGCCAGACGGGGTGAGATGATTCTCCATGACAGCTGAGCTCCACCCACCACAGCCGTTCAAGACGGGCCTGCCCAGAGGGTCATCGCACAACCTGAGAGCTGCACTTCAAGCTCGTTCATCAGGTAGCGATCGCACCGGCTGAGATTTGATGAGGTTGAAGTGTCTTAACATTTCTCGCTGTCTCGCTTTGTTTTTCGCTCCTGAACGTCTCTTCGTTTGCATTTATTAAACGTTATAACTCTGACACTTTGAAAGGATACGACTCTGACCTTCTCAAAAATCACAAGGACTCGGTGTTGTTGATAGGAAAAAAAGTTTTTTTTACACAAAAGCTTTTCATTCACACTTGCAGCTGCAGTTCACAGCTGTCAGAGGCTCAGACATAGTTCAGCCATAGTTTTTGACATCTTTAATACTAAGAAGAACTAAAGATCAATTCGCACTCACTTCACACCTCGCCCATCATGCTGAGCATCACGCTGAGCCTCTGCTATCATTTCAAATGGTACACTTAAAGGCATTCACAGGTTTCACATAAACCCTGGAAAAGAAAAGTGTCTTTGTTGTTGTTTTTTATGGGTTTTTTTGTCCTCAAGCAACATCCTGTGAGACGTCTTCTATTTCATACGCTTTCTTTTCTTTTTTTTTTTTATTTAATCCTTTGTGCCAAAGAGTGTCCGTTTTACATCCAGATCTGATTTGGTCCCTTTAATCATTTGTTGTCATAACAACAACACGCGCGTCTGATACAGAAGTGGGCGCCTGCATCTGTCCATCAGTTTAGATTGCAGCTATATGGAGGTTTCACTCTGATGTTGTTTCATCTTTCTAATGATTTTCTACTGATGATTTAACCCCTTTAACATCCTCAGCAGTGATATTACCTGAGTTACTGTGAATTTCTCTAATTTTTATGTAACTTGACAAGTGGGACTTGCTTCATTCTTGGAGCATGATTCAGTCAGACACTTGGTCTGTAAGTACTGTGTGCTTTTTAGTTTTGCTGTTATTTGACCAAACACGAAGATTGAAAATTGTCTTGAAAATGATCAGTCATTTTAATCATTTGAATATTAAACACTTCAGCCATGTTTTTTTTCTCTTGAGCCTAATGATTCTCTAGAATTTATTTGTTTACAATTTAAAAAAACTAAGTACATTTTTTTTAATGAAATTAAAAAACTACTAAATTAAATGACAAATTATGCATTGTTCTAATAATCCTTTTTACTTTGCTCTACCACATGTGTGAATGGATGTTAAAGGGCTAATATTTCATGGTCACTGGACAGCACAATGGTTGTGTGAGTTGTCACACACCTGCTATAACTACTAACTGTCTGAAATCATAATTTGCAGCTCACAATAGAGGAAACTCGTCAGTAAACATCAAACATTGTGGCCTTCTCTGGACGCAGCTCATTAGTGGTTTGCAAGATAAATTTTCATTACCTCTATCGACGAGAGTTGGTGTGTTTGGCTGTAGTTTTGTTTGAAATATAGCTCAAAAGGTTCTTAACAGGTTTGGATAAAATTTGCAGGATAGATGACGGGTGGGACAAAGAACAACTGAAGGAACTTCATTGGTGATCCAGTCAACTGGTGATCCACCCTGATGGACATTTCTGTGGCGTGTTGTAAGAGTGTCTGGCCATTGAAGAGAGTTCTGTGTGCAAGAGGTTGAGGCGAGAAAGGTTAACGGGTTTCTTGGCAGAGGTTTGCGTTCCCCGAGTACTTGTAGTTTTGCCAATATTTTCCAATTCATCCGGTAAAATTTGAAAACACAGGATGAAACATTTTATGAGCAGATGTCTGCCGAGATGACAGATTACAGGCGGGAGACACAAGAGAGACTGTGACACATCGCAGCAGGAGAAGCACAAGTGGAAATAATGAAATTACTGAGGACTGAATCCTGTTCAGCTGCTGCGGTTTCAGGGTATCGCCTCGCCACCGTGCTCGAGTAGATCACAGGGTTTCTGTCACTTTGGTTTTTTTATTGATTCTAATATATTACCTTCTTAGCAAAAAAAAAAAATCCAGATTAAAACTATTTGATTTATTAAAAACACACACACAGAAAAACAAGAGAAAATGCACCTCGTCACCCCTTGTAATCCTTTCTATCCTGTTTACTAATACCCGTGCCCTCTCCAAGATGTTGCACCTTGTTTGCAAGCCAGAAAAAAAAAAAAAATCAAACCTGCCAGGTTTCGCTTTGGGCGTCGTTTTACTTTGGCAGTCGTACTCTGAGAGGCAGCGCACTCGTGAGTCATGAGTTTAAGCCACTCTGTAGTCTCTGGCCTACGTGGGCTCTTCCAGTTACGCTACAATAAAACCTGTTACTGGGCTTCAGTAAGCTCCAGAGCCACGGGAGAATTTTTCCCCTAACAGGCATAATTGTGGAGCTTCTGCTTGAGATTGTTAAAAGTTATTAGTAACACCTGAGCTTCTCCTCGGAGAGCGATCTGCTTAAGTTTAATGTCTGAGAGGAAAACCTGGAACCGAGGTCGTCTTTTCATTTAACTGGCGAGTCGGCCACAAACTACCTCCATCTCCATGCAGTTTATGTACGCCGTGTTTTATTTTTACACTTTTATTTTAAAGATTCAGAGTAAGACATGAAGATATTTGCATTTCTGTCTTCGTGTACAACCTCAATTCTAAAAACGGCTGAAATCAGACAACAGTTTCAAACAGGAGCCAAAGATCTTTCAGTACTTTTTTTTCCAGCCACGTAGTTTTTTTTTCGCTTTTCGACTATTTTGACATTCGTTTTCGTCACTTAATGTAAAACGCGTTGTTAGTTTTAAATAAGGAATAAAATCTCCGACTTTCATCGCGACTTGTTTACACTCTGCTGTGAGGGAAATGTGTTCCTGTGGATTGTCAATCATCTGATCTCCCTTTATACGTCGACCCAATTACCTTCTGGGAATCGGGGCTGTATGTTCTGAGCCGCAGGGTGCTGCAATGACTCATGTTGACAACATTTACTTATAGTGAGTGGATGTTCTCTTGCACATGCAAAACATGCGTCTACAGTATGTTGTGGCGAGTTTAGGCTCTCTGACAGATTTCAGCTGAATATGCTGTCGGACATTTATGCAAAAACTGTGAAATGTAACGTCTCCATAAGAGCATGTTGTCATGTGCTGGGAACATGCAGGGATGATAAGAAAATAATATGAACATATTGTCCCGCTCTGCATTCAAATGTGCTTTCTATCTCACTGCCCCCACCTCTTTGTTATTGATTGTAGGACAGTGACTTCCTTTTATTTCCGGTTGTGTGTGTGTGTGTGTGTGTGTGTGTGTGTGTGTGTGTGTGTGTGTGTGTGTGTGTGTGTGTGTGTGTGTGT
>JAUESF010000016.1:17058362-17071665 GCA_032274765.1 Malacoctenus tetranemus | reverse complement strand
GTGTGTGTGTGTGTGTGTGTGTGTGTGTGTGTGTGTGTGTGTGTGTGTGTGTGTGTGTGTGTGCGTGCGTGTGTGTGGGAGGGGGCTGAAAACGGGCTCCTCCGGGGCTTTAAGCTCACCGCACCTTAAAACATCTCATCTGATATTCACCCTATTTCTTTTCCTCTTTGGATTATGAATAAAATAATCATTGTTTGCTCAATGAAATTTCTACCCCACTTCCCTCTGCTGATGATTATCTTGTTTAAAGTATATCAGCTGGAAAATATACGCTGTAATTTGAATGCCAATGATTCCTCCAAAGTATGTTTGGGGAGAAACATAATATTGTTGCCTCTTATTGGTTTTTTATCTTTAGAAATGCCTTTGCAGTTTCCATTCAGAGGCTGGCGATTGTATGAAAAGTGCAATTAGGCATTGCTTGCACCTGTGAATATGACCTTTATAGTGTGAGAATAGACTCTGACGCCGCGTGCGTGTCTGATCATTGTTTCCTGATAAACAATCGTGTGTGTGTGAAAACGTGTGAATGCTACACAGGGGTTTCTGTGTTTGTGTGTGTGTGTTGGTGTTGGTGTGTGTGTGTGTGTGGCTGCGTATATCACATGTGTGGGAGAGAGCTGGTTAGCCTTGCCGTACTTGAGCGTTGACCTGTAGATCTCTATGCACTCTCTGAGGCTTTAATGAAGATGGCCAAGTGAGGGTCAGTCACCCCTCACTTCAGAGCTCACAAAAGCTTTTGCTGGCCATTATGTTCCTCGAGGGCTCTGTTTTGTAAACACATATTACTCAGTGAGTGTGTGTATGTGTGTAACACTGTATAATGTGTGTGCGAGTGTGTGTGTGGGTGGTTGGGGTGTGAGGAGGGGGGGTGTTTAGGGGGGCGGTCAGGTCAGTGGATGTGTGAATTGAATGACTGTCAGGTTTCAGACTCCAACTTCTCCTGCTGCTGCTCAGCCATCTGGCTGTGAGGAAGGGTGGAGGCACTGAACTGCTTTCAAACTGTTTTCTGGAGTTTTCTCGGCCCTTTTCACAGACGAGAGCGAGCGAGTGAGCGAGGGAGAGAGAAAACAGGAGTCCGTGAACGCTCTCCCCAACTGTAAGTGCATCTTTCTGCTTCCTCTGAGCTCCTCGCCCATTAGCGGCGAGATGTTAAAATGCTCAGCAGAGTCGTCCAGCAAGTCAAGCATTCCCATCAGCAATGTTTGCACTGATATCTCCCCCTGAAGGATAATTAAGTGATATTAATATTCAATTGTAATAAGTCCAGTTTTTTTTCCCCTTCACGTTGGTGCTGCAAAAAGATAAGCTTCATAACTATAGCGCTGCGCATACAGTTGGAGCTCAAAAGAATAATCTGTCCCTGGTTCTGCTGGCTCGGGTTTCTGCAGTGAGTGAGACAGATGGTTATAGCTGGGATTTCAAAGTGATGGAGTAAAACTAACGTTGCCTGCCTTCGCCAGCTCTAATTCTTTCATCCCAGTGAGCTGCACTTAACGAAAGCAGCCCCCTTGTTGCCTAAATGAAAGTGCACAACAAAGCAAATCTGCTGACTGTCACTACTCAGCACATCAGCCTGCTTGGGTGCCATACCATCCTGAGCAGAGCAAAGCGAAGCAGCTTTCTGCACTCCACTGCTTCTTCCTTCAGGCTGCCGCGGCCCACAGTCCTGAGAGGTAAATGGATGAATGGAGGCTTTATGGAGATGAGGAAGTGTAATGGTACTCTCTTCTCAATCCCGGTGGCTGGAACAGTAGCTCTCTGTGTCTTTTATCAGAGACATGAAAGGAGGACAATAAGCCTCTCTGCTATCAACAATATGGTGTCATTTGAAGCAGATTATCCCTCTGTTGAAGTAGAGCAAAATAAAAGGCTAGGAGACAATGGACGGCGTTGCGAGCCAAGGTTTCTCCTCCCATGAGGAAATCCTTCGTTCTGCCTTGTCTCATTTCAAAAATCTAATCTGCCAAAGTGTCCCACACACATGGTCACGTGAGGAAACATTTCACACTTATTCTTCCTACACAAATGCCAAATTTTAAGTTTTTGTGGAGCAATCTGCCTTCAGTCTGACTTTCTAAAATCCAGTTTATCCCGTCTGTGTTGCAGACAAAGATGCTGTTTGGTGTTTGAGCGCTTCTAATTGTTGGGAGACAGTGAAACGGTGCATTTAATGTAGACTACACAAAAAAATCATGTTAAATGAACTGAACGACGCAACAGCTGAGTTAGTAGCATTGATGAAACCAAAATTTGACCTAATTTAGCATGACAAGCCAAACAGTAATTGAACATTAATGAGTTTGCGTCTTTTATATTAAATGTTTGTCTCATTCTGTGTGTCAACACAGATTCTGCCTGAGTGTTGCTGCATGTTCTCTGAATCAGGATCTCGTTGGAGCGCTCCACAGACAGGAGAGCGCTCTGTGAAACGTTGCCTTGAGTTGTTCTCCGCTTTTGGAAAAGAACCAAAATCCAACAGGACGGAGCTGAGTGGGAAAAAAAAAGGTGTCGTCACTCGAAATGTGTAGATTGGCGTCCATCAACAGGAAGGAATCCACTGATTCTGCAGCAACACAACAAGCTCAAACATGCAGCCGGGGTCGGGAAGCGCTATGCGCAGCCTGGAGAAGAACAAGGCTTCCTGCAGCAGATGGTGTGGTCTCCACTGAGGCCTGATCTCAACTTCACTGAGTCAGTCTGGGATTACATGAAGAGAGAGAGAGGGAGGCAGCCCAGGCAGCCTGAATCCACAGAAGAAGTTCTGCAAGATGCTTGGCAAAGCGTGCCTGCCAAGCACCTTGGAAAAGAGATGGAAGCGTTATGAAGGCGAGCGGGTCACGTCTCTGCGAATGACGAGCTGGAACCTGATAATTTGATATTTTTTTCCCCCCCTCGAATTAAAAGGTATTATTGCGCTTCAAGTGCGTTTCCTTCGAGGACCTCAACACGGGGCACAACTGAACCAGCATCAGAACACTTCACACTGTCACAGTCCTCCACCAACACTCTGATGCTGCCATGCAAGGTGTTCGCCCTCCATCGGGAGCAATTTTGAGCTAAGTGTCTTGTCCAGGGTCGCCACATGGAGAGGCGGAGCCGGGGTTCAAACCCCCTGATTGGTGGACAACCCACTCCACCACCTGAGCCACAACCGCGCCGATAAGCCGGCCGTAATCTGCCCATGTTATGAATCCTCCATCAGCCCTCTCAGTGCACCGTGTACATTGTGCTCAGCTTTGCTTTAGGTCAAATATTGCCTCCATTCATCCATCATCGCTTGTCTCTTTCCCCCTAAAATCAGCCGGAGAGAGGCTGTTACCACCTCCTCCATCACTGCGATGAAACAAGCCGCGGGCTTTAAAAGGTGAAGCTCCCTCACTGTCCAAACTGAGACTAAATGCTGTAGTTGAGTGGCACAGTTTAGCACTCTGCACCATTAGTTATCCCGCTGCACACTCTCCAGGCTGAAATACCTGCACCTGTGAGCGGCACGGCAGAAATAGCAAGTGGAGAGGGCTCCGGTGTTTTGGATGGAGTTGGGCTGACCCCTCCTTTTATCGGTCACATTCGATGACAACAGCGTCACATCTGTCACTTGTCAAGCGACTCAGTTTTTAACACGTTTTTAAGGTATTAAATGGACATTTTGTGTGACTTCAGTGGTTTATCAGCAGTGGTTGGACACTGAGTTTCTGTCTAACGTATTTCACTTGTTGATACGTGAGAGTAAAAGTGTAGCACAAGTGCAGGTAGGAAGGTGTGCGGTGGATTGCATTCAAAAGACAAGAAAAAGCTCTTCTTTCCCCAATGAAAAACAGTCATTTATAACATTATTGTATAATTTCAGGGGAGGTTTGAAGGTGATTTTGCACCGACCAACAGTGCGTACCAGTAGTTTGGTGATCAAAATGTGTAAACTTAATAGAATATAGATTTTATATATATTTTAAAACTTATACTTACTGACCTTTACTAGCTACAATCATGATTTAATGCTTCAATCTTTACCTAAATCAGTTTCTTTTTTCCCCAAAGTGTTTTCTTACTCCTACTTGTAGAGAACTGGATTATTTTTGAAGTCAGGAAGTGTCCGAGTGGTCCCAGTGTGAGCCATCAGAGTGGACCCTGAACACAACACGAAGATTAAAGAAAACACGGCCAAATTGCCGTTTTTCAGGAAGCAAATTTCGCCTTGATGAGATGAAACGCTGCGATGTTTTAAGAATGACAGTGATTATAATCAAAGTTTTAACTTTGGAGCCGGCGCAGGCATACAGGCGTGTGTGTGGGGAAAGAGAGTTTGAGAGAGGGAGAGAGAGAGAGGGGGAGAGAGAGGGAGAGGGAGACAGCAGAGAACAAATTATTGGGATCAAGCCAGATGCTTCAGGTCTCCATAGAAACTCCCCACACTTCACACTCTTCTCTATTTTCCCTCCATTTCTTTATTTATTTTGTTGTCAGCAGTTCCAGAATAACTTAATTAAAGCCAAGGCAGGCTAGCATGCTGCGTGAGATGACAGGAGGCCTGAGATGATTTGTGATGGATTACTGCATTTTATCTTCCCTTTATTTACCCAGTTGAAATGCACTGAAGCTTGCTATAATGCCAAATGAATGTGTGATAAACACTGTTTTTGTGTTTGCTCAAAATGATTTTACAAACAAGTCTTTGCAAATATGTATGAGGCATTTCTTTCTCCCTTTACTTTATACATAATCCATGTTTTTGTTTTGAACCGGTGTCCTGCTGTCTGTGCAGATAAAAGTGGTGGCAGAAGCAGCAGCAGCGGGTACCTGTAAAAAGCCGCGCTGCAGATCTCCAGTGATAAACACAGCTCCTAATTGGACATCATGGAGGGGAGTAAAAACACATCATCTTCACTTGAACTGATTAACAAGCAAAGTTTGCCTTTCTGTTTATTTGCTGTTTATGTAACGTCACGCCGACGACGGCGCGCGGCACAAGGTCACCCAGATTTCTGGATACACAAATTAGCATCGGTGGTAAATTCAAAGTTGAACCTGATTTATCGCTTGAGGACTTTAAAAACACATGCGCGAGAAGAAGCAGTATACATCTTAAAGCTTCAAGGTTAGGTCCTCCAGGCAGAAAATACTACTTTTTATTTTCCTCCGCCTACACAACCGTCTGAAATCCAAAATATAGACCTAGTTTCAGTCTGTCTCCTTTTTATAAGAAAAAAACTTTAACTTCAACTGATATCAAAACCTGACTGAGCTGTCACACACTGTCAATCAACCTACTGTATCAAGAGCTCTGTCACTCACAGCTGAGGAGGTTTATTTTGCTATTTCAGGGCTAAACTATTGAACACGTCTTAGATTCTCTGTGATTGAAACTTCAAAACCGAGTACAGAGTGGATGCACTCTAGTCGCCTCCAGTTGCCTCCTATTTCTGCGCTTGTTGCCCCAAATCAGAATGAGACTCTCACCGCTGAGTCGAGCTACTCCATTTTTTTTCCTCCAACACTTCATGTGAAACTCATCGAAATACCCTCGAATTAGAGACGTTTTAAAGACTCCCGCATTTATTGGAAAGTGTAAAACTGACTGAAATGTCACATCTCACAATTTACCAGGCCGTGGTTTTCCTCCCCCCAAAAAATTCGTACTGGATCTTTGTTCAAGGTAGAAACACGCTGACACATCTTTTGTTACACTGTTTGTTACTGTGCTCCCACTTTTACAAGTCATCGGTTTTCACCCAAAAAAAGACCTGAAAGATGACTTTTTAGACATTTTGGATCTATGTGTGTGTGCGCGTGCGTGCGCGTGTGTGTGTGCGAGTCTCATGCAACAAACTTGTACACCTGACCTTTTCAGGTTGCCGGTTGAAGCTTTTGTCCCGTTACGATTGGACTAATCTCCTGTTTACCCGAGGGACGAATGCCTCAATAATCCTCAACTTGAGGTCCGTCCACGCTCAGCAGGAACACACATTTTTTGTTCTCTCTCCCTCAGTTGGTGAGAATAAATCGACATCATTTGATTCACTGCTCAACTTTGTTCCGTGCCGTTAAACGCCGGCTCTGACTGGTGTAAGAGCTGCTTTTTCTGAAGCAACAGGTCAAAACCCAACAATGGTAATTTCATCCCAATTCCAGTAGTCCATCCGGGGTGTCTCCTAATGCAGTACTGCTCTGAATAATCCTGTTGTTATGAAATCTATTTCAATGTCGAACAGAACCATTCATATATTAATTATGTGGTTTTTTGAATCGACTGGCTGTGGTCAGTTCGGAAAAAAAGCAAAGAAATACAAAAGTTGCCAAATGTTTGCATATTGCAGAGCGTGAGTTGCTGCTGAGCTCTGGGCCAGTCAAAGGTTAAACTCCGTGGGACTGGGAGTGGACGGTTAACCGAGGTGGACGTTTGTTCCAAAACATCGTATTTTCTTTGTTAATGCAGCGTACCGAGCTGCCACTGCCTCCGAATTGCTCTTAAGACAGTGTAACTGGGCTTTGGCTCCGTGGGTTTTCTCCTCCTACTAATGGACTGTCCTCAGCCAGAGGTGCTATCCATCACATGCACTACCTGAAGTCTGGAGCCTCTATAAAGATTAGGACTGTTAAGAGAAGATGGATGGCCCTTGTCACCGCCAAGCATCATCCCCAAATGCCTAAATTAAATCTAGAAATTCTCATGGGGAGGTTAGATTAGCCTCGTAATAGCAGACACGAGGCAGGACTAGCCGCGCCCCGGTTATCATTACACTGGCATATCTTGAAATATTTATGGGAATAGTGAACATTATCTTAAAGAGTCAGTTTAAGGTTAGTTGAAGAGCACTTTATTGGCGGTGGGGAGTCTCACCTTGGTTAAATTCCCAGTGATCTCTATGGCCTCAGACGTAATCTCAGCAGGCAGAGAAAGCAGCCTCTGTTGCTAACTGGCTGTTTCCTCTTCTCCTCCCTCCCTCCCTTGCTCCCTCCCCTCCTCCTTCTCTCCCTCCCTCTTGTCTTCCTTTTTTTTGCCTCTGGGAATTAGCCAAAGAGCGAAACAATCGTTAAAGAAGTCCATATTAGATTGACCTTTGTTTCTCAGCTTACACCTCTTTTGGTCTTTTAAAAGGTTTGTTGGTCCTGTGGCCTTTTAAAGCCAGTGGTTATGGATTTGTTTCCACTCATTGAGATGGTCGGCTGAGGTGGCATGGCTCTAATTCGCCGTTGGAAGCTCTTTACAGGAAAAAAAATAAAAAGCAAACAAACCCCTCAGCATGATTTCATAGACGCGGCGCTTCCTGTGCTTTGAAGCAGCGTGTTAGAGAGGAGGGGACGGCACGACGGTGGTGTAATCAGTTGATGTTTAACCACCACAAGGACACAAGTCGGTCCTCTGAATGAATGAGTTTCTGTTTGGATCCGTGAGACTTTTTGGGGGGCAGATAAAAGTCAGGTCTTCTTCTTGCATGCTGAAAAGTATTTATCACTTTTCTGCGATGATCTGTGAGCCTTCCAGGAAAACCGACTGTGTTTCACTGTATCAAACAAAACAAACAATAGTCTCTTTGTTTCTATGATCTTTAGTCTATTAAAAACTTCTCTTTACATCGCTAGTTTCAAACTCTTCTTTAGGACCATCGCCCCACTGTTAATGATTTATTCAGTTTATACACGATGCAGGAATACAGGCTGGATCGATTCTGGATCTGATTCTTCCACAGTGTAATTACCTGTGTTTGGGCTGAGTTGGTGTCTCCACATTGGTCGTTTGTCTCTGTGTGGTGGTGTCTGTCTGTGTGGTGGTGTCTGTCTGTGTGGTGGTGTCTGTCTCTGTGTGGTGGTGTCTGTCTCTGTGTTTGCCGGGTGATGGACTGACCATCTGTCCAAGGTGCGTCCAGCCTTCTCTTAGCCGGGACCGGCTTCAGCCCACATGACCCCAAGTTGAAAGAAGCGATTTAGAAGATTGATGGATCGATAAAAAACACGATGTGGTTTTGGTTGCTGTATTTTTTTTTTTTAAAACTGAAATCTAAAAGTGTTGGGGGGTTTGGGGGGGGGCTTCAGCACAACACAGAACAAAAGACCTTTCGTGTGAGTGAATCCTGAGAGATTTCCCTGCACCCAACCTACAGAGTTCATAGTCAGAGTACGTCAGTTCTGACTTCTCTTTTTGGCCACAGTGATTTCCTGTTATTTGATTGAGACAGTGTGACTTCTATAATTTGCATACATTGAAAAATTGCAGATAAATTCTCCTTTGTTGTTTTTACACTTTTTAGATTCACCCAGCAAACTGGATGTTTTATTCCCTTCAATCAAACCCATTCAGATACATGACTTTTTATTTTCCGCAGTTGGTCAACGAAGTGATTATGGATTCATTATTTCAGTTTCAAATGAGCTGCATATCTGGTGAAGGGAGCAGATTAATAAGCGAAACAATTGTGGCGTCGACGTTTGAACACGGTGCTGATCTGGACTCGCAAATAACAGCAAATTTAATGGGCAGCAAATGAGGGAACAGGGAAAAGATTCGCCTCCAATGAGAGCGACCATACTTACACAACAGGTGGAATTAGAAATCATCATCTGTCCTTTATGGGAGCTCATTTCAAACGGCCCGCAGGTCTGGCTCCCTCTGCAGAGGAGGTTAATTGAAGGGACGTTAAAAACGAGCAGTCCAAACATACATGGTGCACAGTCACAGGTTTACAGCCAGTCGGAGTCGGAGTCGGTCTGTGTTCCCACATCGAGGTGTTTCTCCGCACTCAAATGGACTGCAGTTATTTATTAAAGCGCTAATAGTGACGACTGCCGGCTCTGTGGCCAATGGATATCACCATGCTTTCTGTTAAAACCTATTATGTGCACCATGAAAAACACACACACACACACACACACACACACACACACACACACACACACACACACACACAGAGGGCTTTTTATGAACATTTTTCTGATTAGTATTTTGACCGCCAGCATGTTGGATGGTGTGTCGCCTGTAAAATCTGGCGCTGGCGCTCTTGTTCATGCTAAGCCCAGGGGAGACTCACTGCCAGTCATTTCCAGTTTGAAGTGTAATGAACTGCCACCAATCTCTCCTCCACAGTTTCTACTCCAACATTCAAATCCAGCATCAAGAACATCGCGCCGCCGCCGATGTAGCCGGCGTTAAGTGTCTCTCCTCCCCTTATGTCAATGTATCATGAAAGGTTTTTATCATCCCCCCCCCCCCCCGCTCGCAGTGTAAAGCCCCTTGTGTATCATGTCTGAGTGCTGCAAGGGTGGGAAAGAGTAGCTTTTCTCATTTCCTCTGACTGTTTTGGAAGTGAATCACATTAGCACAGTGACAGGGTGTATGACTACACCATAAAACATCCCGCTTTGCCTCTGTCCAAATGAGAGATGTGTCTGCTCAACACTGCAGGTGCTCGCAGGAGCTGAGTGATGCAACGAGAATATTGAAAATTACTCTCTCTCTCTCTCTCTGCCGCTTCTTTTTCAGGCCGGCCCCGCCGCCCGGCCGCCTCGCGCTCTCCGACGGCTCACGTTTACCGTCTTATCAGGCTCAGAGCCGTCATTACCGCGCCGGGCGCTCGCTGTTTTATGGCGGCTCTGCTGCGCGCCACCTCGCCGGGACGGGAGACGGCGCTGGGCGGCGCTGAGCAGACCTGGGCACTGCCAGTTGTGGGGGGAACGGGCCAAGATGTGTCAGGGGAGCAGACTGTTATTATCTGCGATGAAAATCCATGCTATCCTGACGGCTACAATTAGTGTCAGCTGGGGTATTGAGTCTTTAAAAAGGACTCCTGGCCTTTTGGCTCCCAGCCTGTCTGGCTATAGATGTCTCTAATGAGTCATTAGCCGCATGGCCTCTCCTCTCATGAGTCCACCCCATAATGGCACACCTTTCATCTATTTTACAGAGAGGCTGTCGTTGGTCATTAGTACAGCTCTGAAGTCCTATTACCTTTACGTCAATGATGAATGAATAGAATGCGCTTGCCAAGAACAATATCTCTTCGTATCATGTGGTCAGGCATGACTCTGCTTTAATTCAATTTCTCCCGCAGCATTAAAGTGTAATTGATAATTGATGCGCTCTGACTTCATTGTCAGACGATGGTGAATTTTTTAAGGCTGAAAGCGCGGGGCGGCTTGTCAGCGCCGCGTGTTTACCGGAGGTGCGTTTTGCTGCCTTCAGCAGTGGCAGCTCGCTGTCACCGCTGATGACTTGACACTGATGCCGTCCACCGGGAGCGCCGGCTCTCGGGAGAAGACGCTGTAAGATAATGAAGCTGCGTCTGTGGTTTTTTAAGGATGCAGCGCGGTGCGGCGCAGCGCCCGCCGGTGCCACCCTGCCCGCGCTGCCCGCCCGCCTCCGTGCCCTCGTCTCGCTGCCTTCGTGGTGAAATTATGCATCGCTGGGATTGTTGTTTTCTCTTCCTGTATTTGTTTTCGACACGAGAGCAAATTGTGAGAGTGTGCAGCGGATTGACAACCCCGAGCCGGCTCAAAGTCTCCGGTTCAAAGCGGGAGGGCAGTATCGATAGGGTTCACAGGCTGCTTTTGCATAACGCTGCCCGAGGAAACATCCAAACAAGCACTTTCTGTTTCGGCTCCTCACCAGACTGTCAGGCTGCAGATCGGCCGCTCCACTCGCACTCGTCCACACGTCACTGTGATCGGCTTGTAAACACGCAACTTTGGAAAATGGCATAAACACAACACAGCGAGCGGTGTCATCCAGAGTGATTAGGTAATTACTTTAGATTTGAGGTTAATTATTTAATCAGCTGATTTATTGTGAATCAATGGTCTGAGCTGACAAAGTCTTGCCCTTTAATTGGACAGCCATTTGGTGCTCCGCATTAATTAAGCAGAGATGAAACTTTTCACGAGTCTGTAACATGGCCGCACATTTCGCATCGATCTCTTGCATGTCGATACGGCGAGCAAATATTCACATTATCTGCAGCCGGCTGCAGAGAACAAAGAGATTTACTGAATGTTGTCGATGGCGTCGATACAAAACGAATAAAAAGCGCCCACAGAAGTCAGGGACTCATCGGGTTCAGCACAAAAAGCCATTTAAACAACAGACCTTTGAAAAGTAATTAACTGGAGGTTCAAGGTTGATATATGAAGGATTTAATAGAAGAGAGATTTAATCAGAGATGTATTTACGGTTAAACGAGGAGCAGATTTTATTAAAAAAAAAATAACGGAGAAAAGTAGAAGGTGAGATTTTTGGCAAAATTTCAAGTTAAAAAAAAGGTGAAATTATTTGTTTAAAATGTTGATCTTTGACATTGAATGTTGACTCATAGAGCAGCTGGTTAGTCATGATTACGGATAGCAGTTTGATTTTAATGAATAAATCACGCAAATAAACCAATATATTCTGCAGTATTCTGTACTCGGTCCTCATGCAGTATATCTACTCGGTTACAAGTAGAAGTCCACTTGTTAAAAACAACCAAGTAGAAGCAGAAAGTACTCTCTGTACAAACCACTAAAATAAGGGTGACTTCTACCCACATGTGACTGAATCCCAGTGGAATTTTATGTGGTTTGAATTGTGTCATTTGAAGCACATTGTTCTAGTCAATTAAGTTTAAGAAATAAACAGTGATAGCATTTGTTTTAAAGCTTCTCTTTGTAAGAATATTTAACCTTTAAGCTCCACACGGCAGATCAACAGATTTTAATATCAAACCTAATTTTGGACGTACTCATTAACAACTTTGTTTCTGAGTGAATTGCAAAGTGTTAATTATCTTTTGGTATCATTAAATCAAAGCGAATCCTTTATTCTCATTTGCCACAATGCTGCAAAAAAGATGATAGAATACAAATAAACATCTGTCTCCAAAATAGACCTGAAGAGTACAATTAAATACAAAGAAGCACTCATAAAAGTATCCAAAACTGTGATTTCTCCCAGTAATGTATTTGTAACTTGTCACTTGGTCTCTGCGTGGCCCTCAGCCCTGAATGTGCTCTGCATATTATGATAGTTTGTGGTATCAACAGGCGGTTGTGGGATAACGGCTCTACCTGCGTTTGTGTGACTTTATTGAAGCGGCGACCTCGAGCGCCACCTCATCTGGCGGCTCTTTGTGCCGCGCCGTTCTCCAGCGTTTCTCAGGGCTGCAGAATCACAGCGCCTCCTTTTTTTGGTTGTTGCATCAAGGCCGCAGAGCAGCAGCAGCAGCCAGCGAGCGAGCGAGCGAGCGAGCGCCGAGCAGCAAAACCGCAGCAGGACCGACTCCCTCTTATCGCCCAGCCGCTAACTGACTTACTCTCTCCGGCAGAAATCAGCGGATGGATATCTCATTATTTGAGGGTAAATAAAACGTGAAAAGCCGCGTCCCTCCAGAGAGCGTCGGTGTCTCCTCACAGGGCTGATGCTAATTCTATTGAATGGGCAGTTGCCAGCTCCCTCAGAGAGCAGGACCCACTCAGGTGGACAACCTTGAACTCCCCCGAACCATTGACCCACCGATGCATTTTGACTGATTATCAGTAGCAGTCTAGACAGTGTGCTTTGGCCCGCTGTCTCCCAGGCTTTGTGTGGGCTATAGCCTGTCTGTGTGAGTCGATCTTTGTCCTGCTCCATTGGCCGTCACAGCTCAGCCAATTTAAAAAAAAGAAGAGCAGCTCTGAAGCACCTGGGGCCCGCAGTCCAATAGAAAGAAGGGTGGGGACCTTTTTAATGATGATCCCAGATCAGCCAACAGGGCACCGTTCTGACCCGACTCTGATCTCGCTCACAGTTCAAAGATAACAGCAATGATTTACTCCGACTCCCTCTGCAGACTGCAGCGTCATGCTCTGCTCCCTGCGCCTCCTTTTTCCAGAGTAAGACCATTTTTAATGCCCACTGTTCCGCTTAATGACATTAAAAGATAAGCCTGTATTTTTCTCTAACCGAGATCTTTTGAAATCCCAGTTAGTTGCATTATGCTGCATTTTGACCTCGGCACCTCGAGATTTCTAGAGTGCATTCAACCTTCTCGAGTGAACGAAACGGACTTTACGGGTTCACTGACTGTTTTGTCCAACGGACGAGACTCAAGCCACTGTGGGACCAGAAGACGTCTCCGTCTATCAGCTGAACCTCAATGTGTTTTCAAGTTTCAGAGAACAGTGAACTTAGTGGCTGTGTGAGGTTGGCATGTTCTCCCTGGGACGTTCTCCTTCAGCTCAAAAAACATTCCTGCTTGGTTAATAGATGAAATTACTTTGCTGTAATGTGTGTGTGTGTGTGTGTGTGTGTGTGTGTGTGTGTGTGTGTGTGTGAGAGAGAGAGAGAGAGAGAGAGAGAGAG
>JAUESF010000016.1:17012985-17037904 GCA_032274765.1 Malacoctenus tetranemus | reverse complement strand
ATTCAAAGGAGTTTTATTCATACTATAACTGGTGAAGTAATGCATTAAATCTCTAATTACATTAGAAATATAAGAATATGTTGTCTGACTGTAAAACAAAGCCGTCACCTTGGTGAGATATTCGTCCATTAATCAAACTACTTTGGTCTAAAGCTGAACAAAAGTTCACTGTTATTTTTTTTTCCATGAGGTTTCTCTGCGTGAGAAGTCACCAGTAGTCTGTGGCAAGTCGGGAATTGTGAAATTCGGTTGAGCCGGGCTTTCGAACAGTTCACTGGTACGACTTTAATACGTTTCCCATTCTGGTACACCACAGTCAGATGCCACCGTACGCTCGGTAATCCAGTCACAGGACCGCCGCGGATGTCGGCGTGTCAGGATAGGTGCAGTTCACTCGGAGCATGTCAAACAGCGGCACCGGGCTAATGGATTTCCTGCGTGTCCCTGTGGGTTGTTTCACTATCGACAGGCGAGTGGCTCAAGTCCTGCCATTCACCAACCTGGGAGCTGATAACAGGAGGAAGCAAAGCAGACAGAGCCACAGTTCGCCTGTCACTCCGGCTCCCGTTCCAAACGGCTGCTGTTGATTTAACTGATTGGAGACAGGCCCACTTAAACAAAACACAGCGCCGCCCCCCCGCCGAGAGCGTTACAGAGACGAAACACGGCGGCGTGGCCGGCCTCTTGTTTACTCCAACATGGCAGACGTGACCTTTGGTGAGCATTTCAAATAACCAGGGGGACCTGACAGAGACTAAGTTGGGCTTGGGAGGGGAAGTTCCTGCTTGTGCTGACATTACTGGCCATCTGCTTGGACTGTTCAGCTGGGAGGACGGCACAGACGCTGGCACTTAAAACTGGGCGAGCAGTTCCCGCGTCTTTGGTCTCCTTCATGTGGGCTTTGCTCAAAAAAATTAAATTATTAGTCCTTCTAGACATCATTAGAAATCTCTGGCACTGCGCCAGTATTAACAGTTGAAGCTTTAAATGATTTTGAGAAAAAACCTTTTTCAGGCAGGACCACTAATAATGTTCACAGCTTGTCCTGCTTTTTTTCCCCTTCTGTAAAATCTCAAACGGAAATTTGTTGGACATTTATGAGATACACAAGCTGAGGTCGTACCAGACGGTTGTGGTGAGGCTCATTTTGAACATCAGTTTCTCTTATTTTTATTCTAAGAATCTTGTATTTAAAACATATTGTTGCTTCAGCAAAAGATTGTGTCTCTGGCATGTTTTTATGACATCGCATTATACCTTCAAACCTGATCACATGGTCACAAAGAGATTAAGAAAAAGAAGTTATTTGATTTAAAAAATAACCCAAACTCAACATAAACCTTGCTGTTACACTACTGCATTACACCATGAAACACGATCATAACATCAAGTCATCATTTTCTCCAACTCTCAGATGTAATATTTTTTATGTCACTTTTAGTCGCGAGTGATAAAACACAACTCTGACACACACAGCCTGTCGTTGCAGGTGTCTTTCTTGCCTCTTGCTGTCCCGTATAAAAGGCAGACTGGGGAGTAATTGTTGTTTGCCTGTGAGGCAGCAGCAGAGGCAGTGACAGAGCTGATATGGTGTCAGTGTAAAAGCCAGCATGGTGGTACCAGAGGTCTGGAGGAAGCCTCTCTCCGTGGCTCTGTGCCGGACGGCATGCTGCTGCCGTGTTAACCGTCTCGCCTGATGCATGATAGCTGTGTAAAAACACACATCAGGGCAGCTCGAGACACTTTTGGGAGTCCGTGGAAACCAGAAAAATGGGAGGCAGTCTTTGTTTGGAGGCCACAGCCATGAAAAGGTTTCTGATTAACATGGTTAGTTCAAGGGAACATTTATAGTTGCAACTATTAAACTCCACAACTGCACAGTTTCTATGTTTTTCCATGAGGTGATGGGAACCTGCTACCAGACACTCATTTACCATTCACAAATATCAAAAACACCATTATTTTAACTGCAAACATGCATTTCTAACTCTCTCATTGCACTAAAACAGCAACAAATGAACTAAAGTCATTGTAGACAAAGTCTCAGGAACACTGAAGTGTTTAAAAGGGCATTGAATGTTGCTTGTTGTGTTCGAATGATAGGACTCTCCATCAGCTTGATGTCCTCTATTGCCGCAGCCCCTTGCTATGATGAAGCCCCCCCCACACTGAGGTGGGATGCAATTGTAGCGAAAAACAACCTAAACCGAATACAGACAAGGGGGAGTACAAGCAAGAAGTCTTAAAACTGGGCTATTTGAGGCACCATTCAGCAGAATGACTCCCACATGGAGGGAAGAAATACAGCAACTTTTACCATTCAAATAAATCAGTTGGTATTTTTGCTTGAAAATCACTCTCAGATATTATCAGGCAGTGAAGTAAAACAGACGCGAGTGTGATGCGTAGCGCATTTTCAGATGCACTCCCTCAATATGAGCTGTTCCGTTCAATTCAGCTGTTTTTGATCAGACTATCAACAACTGTCACTCTGCTTGTTGCTGCTCCACTCACTAAATATGCCAAAAAATATATTTAACGCACTGTAAGATCAAGTAGTTTGGAGGCTTTGCCAGGTCCGAGTCCAACTTCTGTCTCAATTAGGAGATCATTATCCACTGCTCAGCGGCGTGACAGGTTCGTAATGTTGCTCTGTAATTTTGGCTGAAGCAGGAATGTTAGTGAAGTAAAAGATTGCAGCTTTAAGATGTGTTATTTTAATCACCGTGCTGGATTTCCTGGAAGTTTAATTGCCACACATTTTCAGCGCTGTGTAAAGCTGCTTTTTTTTTTCCTGCGGACAGTGAGCTCTGTGTGTGTTTTGTGTCTGGCTGTGTGTAATCAGACTGCTGTCCTTCTCTGGATTAATAATAGCTGTGATTTCACGAGGTGCTCCTGTATCAGTGTGGCTCCTCTCCAACATGTCATTCGGCCAAAGAGTGCGAAACCACCAGCAGAATGAATGACTGCATATCCCATTACCCCCCAGTGCTGGGTTTGCATTTTGTCCTCTTGGAGCTAAACTGAAGGGTATTTCTAGAGGAAAAACAGCAGACGGAAGTGAGATTTCTTACCCTCAACACCCTGCTGATTCACGCCTCGTCTTATCCTTAAATATAAATCAGGGCTTGCGAAACACTGCTTATTGCCGGTTGCATGGCGAGCAGCGGGGATAATGTAATGACATGTTAAGATTCAGAGTGAAGAGTTTGGACCAGCAGGGTAGCCGAATGACCTCAGCCCTGTTAAGTGATGGTCTCAGCTCGGCTCCATCTGCCCATTGTGTTTGCCCTTGGCAACCCAACGTAGTTGCTGGTGTTGGTGAGTTAATGAGGACTGCGGAAAGGTTAAGTAAACAGGAGGGGCCAGCCTAACAGGAAAATTACTACTGCCATCATCACGGACCGTAGCTGAGCCGAGCCGGAGCTGCTCTCATCATTATGTCATTCATCAACCCCCGATTTTAATGACGCGTGTGTAATATTGAACTATACATTACGGCAGCATGCCAGTGGTACATATTGCCCCCCTCGACTGCTAAAACGTTCTCATTTCCATGTGAACTCCCCGCTGCAGCGCGACAAAGAGAAGAACAAATCCTCGGTTTTGTCGCCTTTTGGGGATATCACAGAGTGTGGAGCGGAGAGAGGGGAAGGCCGTTTTCAGCCGTGCCATTCCTCATGGCTGCCTTCCCGCTCCTTGGAGCTTCTCCTCAGGACGAACACAGTCTGCCGACTCCTTACATACCATGATGGATGAAGGGATTGTTATTCAGCGTTCCTGGGCTCCGCTCGGCTGCCAAGCTGCTGTCTCCTCCGATGGCCATTGTTCTCCGGTCGGCTGGAAGAGTCACCTTTATCCGATTGAAATAAATGAGATATTCTCAAACTGAGACATTAATTACAAAGTTTATCTCCCGGCTAAAGTACACTAATAAAGGACTCTAATAAGGCATCCATCATAGCTCAACTCTGTGGATGTGGCTAAGGGCACCGGCCAGAGGTCAGACGCATTTGATGAATGACAGTCTGTATGATGCAACAAAAGATATTACACATCTCTGCCCTCACACACCAACGCCAGAGCTGCACAAACACAGCGACACAGCCAGGTGTCCGTGCTCCTCCGTGCCCTTTGACACGAAGCAAACGCAGTGTTTTAGTCCTCACAGAATACTGATGTGAATATCCGATTGCTTTGTCCAAACTTTGTCAGAGTTAAAATGACACAAAGGAGCGACAAAGAAAACATCTTGACTGAAATTCAGCAATAGAAGAAATGAGGTAGAGTGTGTGTGTGTGTGTGCGCAAAGACGAGGGGTAAATTAGGGACCACTTGTGGTGATAAATACAGTGAAAATGGCAACAAAATAGCATCATCATTATTTATTTCACATTTTAACATTTAATGCTGGGTTTGGCACAATGAATCTGTTTTGTTTAGATATAAATAGCAAGAATAATTTTGCCTTTTGCAATTTTTTTTTCCATTTCCACCTCTAAGTTACTATCATTATGCCGTAATTTCTATCTGCATCAACAAAGTTCGATCCCAGCTCTGTGCATCACACCAGCCCCCCCCCCGGCTGTGTTCACCCACCGCACGTTTACTTGTGAAAGCAGCACAACAACTGTAACTACTATTTTTGTGCGCTCGCCTGCAGACAATTATGACAAATGTGCCGTCTGCACTGCCGGCACTCACCGCTGTCTGCTGCGGGGCCGGGGCCAGAAAATTGGTCCTGCTGGCTCCAAAGATAAACTCAAAGAAACAAGCAACAGGACGGAGAGAGTCGTTCACAATTGATTAAGCTTTTCTGCAACCTGGCCCCTTTGGGCAGCGGATGACTCTGAAAGATTTTCAAGTGTAACATCATATCATAAAAGTCACTTTTGTCCACATGATCCATTACTGTCAATAATTGACTTTGAGCCACGTTATCTTCAGCCACCCGCGATCAAACAGGACGGCTCGGAGATTCCTCACTTGTTTCATTTTGCCCCCACCTCCTCCTGGAACAGGGGGAGTGAGCGGAGGCTACAAAACTGCATTCATGCAAGATCTGCGCTCCTCGCCAGATGATGCGTTTACCACAAAGCTGGAGGAGGATTTTTTTTCCTCCAACACAGAGAGAGAGAGGCAGAGAGAGAGAGAGAGAGAGAGAGAGAGAGAATTCATGTCGATGTTTTATGTCAGATTTGTACACGTGTACCACAAAGTGCCCTCTTTTTAAACATTTGCTCAGAGCTGCAGCTCCTTCCTCCTGCACACTGTAACAGGGTGATCGTGTTCTGCGGCTCCAAACAAAAAGGCTTCTTCTTCTTTTCTTTTTTTCTTCCAGGCTGAGCATTGGGGGTGAAACCTCTTGGTGTTCACTCACTTCATTCACAGGTGGAGTTCAAGGTGATTGTGTGTGAATTTCACAGGAGCGCGTCGCCGCTTTGAGTACTACAACGGTGTGACAAAGAATCATGTCCCAATTACTTGGAGAGGGTTTTTAAAACAACACTTGTTTCTGTTGATTCGGACTGAGGTTAAGGCGTATATGTTGAAGCAGGTGCATGCAAACAGCGATGGAACAAACCGTTGTTGTGCTCCAAGTCTTCGAGAGCCTTTTCCCTCTCGTACAGGGGAGCAAATTGTCCATGCAGTGCAATTCCAGTGACCATATTGTGGCTTTTGGCAGCGACTCAGAACGACTGTCTGACATCTCCACTGCTGCTCTGCTCTGCTAAGATTGCACCAGCTGTCTCCCGTTTGCTTTCTAATGTCTTCTTTGTTAACATTTTATCAACTGTCTGATAACGGCATAACTGCAGGGCAGGCTCCCTCCAGCGCAGGACTACAATGGCACCGAGTGTGCTCGGCAAAGATCTACAGTATGCATGAGCCAAAGAGAAACAGAGGCACGGGAACACTAAACCCAGCAGTGATCGGCGTATTTCACAAACACTGTGATGGAAATGCATCTTTAAAGGGCATTTCAGGTGCATTTTTATTCTCATCCGTGTCTTTTGTGCCTCCTGTAATAAATTGCGACTACATAGCGACTTGCTGGGGCGCGAACTGGTAATCAGAAGCAGGAGGCAATCCTTTTAACATAAAATCAAAACAAGCGCAGTTGAAACTGTGTGTTTTAATCATAAAACAGGTGTCCCCGCGCATGTCATACATCACGCGGGCATAAAGGCTCGTTCATCAATGGGAAAACAAAATGACCAGCATGCTTAAGTGTACTACTTACAATATGCAAACTAGCAGCGTTCCCTCATATGCAAAACAGGCCTTTTACTCCTTGAGATCCATTATTCACTTCTTTCATTGCATATCCAATTACTAAAATGAGTGTTGCCTCATTCCTGCAACTCCTAAAAAAAAGTCCATCTTTAAAAAAAGGAAAACAAAACAACTGTGGTAGCAATTAGTAACACCAGAGGGTTGCATGGCTCGTCTCCCCGTTGCTCACGTAATGTCTCCCTTTGGTGTCATTAACCACCGAATCTGTGGACTGTGATCTGTGTTGATCATCAAGTTTAATCTAAACGCGTCTCCGTTTCAGTGCAGGACAAGCTGCACGCTAGAGTCCGGCAGTTTATGGTGCAGGTGACCACTCGGAGCTAATGAAAAGGCTCCAGTGATTCCAGGTGCCGGCTCAGGTCGGCTGTGTGTTTTGACTGCCTGCATTATGGCCGTCGCCCGCTGTTTGGCTGCATACAATACACGCTGTGGTCGGTGGTAGGTTTGAAAGGACAGCGCCATATCGTGGAATAAAAATCATTTTTACGAGAGCCTTTTCCTTCCCCTCACTGCAGCGAGAGTTCACCCCTGCAGGCTGACCAAAGCTCTGTGGTTTGCCCAGGGCAAGCTGTCTTGCTCCTGCCTCTGCAGCTCATCTGTCATTGGCCAGACCTAAAGCTGCTGGATCGTTGCCTGAAGACTTTTAAAAGTCTCTGGCGAGAGGTCATACATTGAATTAGAAAGCCAGTGGGGGAAATATCTTGGTGTTGGAGCAAAAGCAAGTATTAAAGTGCGTTCCTGTGGCAGCAGCGCCTCCAGCATCGTGAGCCCTGTCAGTCTGGACCTGGTCTGTCACGTGAACGTGCAGTTTATTTCAGGAGAAAATGCATTTAAAATAGCAGGATTGAGTTCAGTGTTTAGCTGACCTCTCAAATTTGGTATTGATTTTGTGGTTCCACCGAATTTCTCATAGACTGATATCGTAGTGAGTGTGTAGTGTGCGCCAGCATCGGTCAGGACTGCAAAAAAAACTACTCCACCACAAACAAAACTACAGGCATTCAAACTTTCACTCTCAGCTTGGATACTCTGTATTTTTTGCTATAACAATGAATCATCACAATTGTGTGATGTGAAAATAATGTGTCAGTGTGTAAAAAGTGGCGGCTCAACAAAGAGTAATCATCTCGTTCTGCAGCTCCCGCTGGATTTTTGGAGCTCCACACAAACTTTCAGCTCATTGTTTGTCCTTCACGTCAACTTTACTATTTTCGTTTACTCCCATACGCCTGGTTTTGGACACAGCGGGAAGTCCCCTTTCAGAGACAACCACAAAAAGGAAGAAAGAAAGGAACTACTGTACCAAACAGCAGACAGGCACAATTAGTGACTCGCTGGTGAACACAGCGGAGCATTTAGCAGCTAAACAGCCAGATATTCCCACAGGAGATGGGTGAGAACAAAGACAGTCCCTTAAAAAGAGTGAATATTGGACTCGTATTACTGCTAATACTGCTGTGAACCTGCAGGATGTGTAAATAAAGATGTGCCTTGAAATAATGTCATGATATGAAGAAATCTGCTGAAGATGTCTGTGCTGTGTGTCTCAAAGTAACTGCAGGGTGTATGTGTATCATAAGTCCGAAAGCCCGAGTAAACAGTGATCAAACCAACATCGTACTATGTAGTTGAAGCCAAATTACATGCTTTGTTTCTCATATTCACATTCAGGATTCAGATACATATATGAGAAGAAGAATCGCAATAATAATCTTATGTTAATATTATTCAGAAAAAACTAAATTATGAAGTGGAAACTTGAACTGAAAAGGGAGCTTTTAACCTTTTGTCACAAACAAATACTGGCTTTTTTCAGGAGCTTTATTGGCTACTTAGAAGATTAAATGTATTAGTGATATTAACAAGACTTATTTTAAATGGTTTTTACAGACATATTTCCATTAAGATCAAGTTACACACCCACAGTTTCGACTTATGTGTGTCACTAGAATAAAAGTGAGGTGTACAGACAGCCGAACTCCGCGTAGTAAAATATTCAGTGAAATGGGTGATCTTTAAAAAGGCTCTAAGGAAAAACAAAGTGTTCTGGAAAAGTAACAAGTGAGGGAAATGTGGGAAAGCACACGCCTCTTCCCCCGGCAGCTCCGCTCCTCTCCTGGATCTCAAGTGTTTGTCATTCAGCTTAATAAGGTGGCCTCAACAAGGGAACACCACACCAGCAACCTCCGGCTGGAGGGCCTGAGCTGGAGCTGTGGAGGGTTTCCGACTAACGTCAACAGTGAGTGCATTTGCATATACGCTGAACGTGAGAGGAGCTGTGGGAATCAGTTCCGCCACAAAACCTCTTCGCAGAGGTTAAACACATTTCCTGTGTGTGGTCCTTTCAACAGACACGAGCTGATAAGCCGTTCAGTGCATCGCTGCGAATTAATGTGCTCACACTTATGTGCATCTTGTCTCAATTAGATGAGTTTGCCACACATGGCAAACATCATTTTTGAAAAGTTACTTGAGAGGGTCCTACCTGCCTGTGTGGTGGTGCCACGGGTTCAAAGAGCTGCCTGACATACTGAACGAAAAGAGGGATCAAACCTGTTTTTGCGATGAAAACAAGGAAGCACACACATCTCTTAAACATCAAATTTTGGGGGTCCACTGAGTTCTCTTGCCTCCTCCTTTCATTTGCTTATTGCAGAACTGAGTGGGGTTAAAATACCACTCTTTTATTCAGATTTTTTTAAGCGTTTTTCTGCCTCAGTGAGAAGTTGTTGATTTCAGGCTCAGGGGTTTTCTAGAGTTTGCAATGTCTCACTTCAGTGTGTTTTTGTTTCTCGAGTACTGCAGGCAAACTTTCCTGATCCAAACATGGCTATGTCAGGTCAATTGGTAACTTCAAATTGCTTGTAGGGACTCCAACAAGTATGAAGTCGGAATCAAAAAACATGTTTGTTTGAGTTAAAAGTCTAAATAAACTCTATCAAAATAAGACTGTTCCTCCAAAACACCTTAAAAAAAAAAACAAAGGACCTTTGCAGCTTTTCCTCCGCGACAGAAACCAACCTCAATCTTCTGGAGTCTTTATATATTGTTTAGTTTAATTATTCATCTTAATCACTGGATTGTAAACATGTTTTAGTAAATCATTTAACAACAGCTGACGATTAATAAATAAAGACCACAGTGAGGTGGGAAGGCTATTAATTATTGAGGCGGCTCCGCTCTTATTATTAGGACAACAGAGACGAGGTCACTGAGGCTCGTGGTTCATTTCTCCCGCTCGGTCGACTGAACCTGCAGTTCATCGTCTGAGTGAGACCGCCTGCAGGGAAACTCTAAACTTCAGAAATTAATTTCTCTCACTGAGTTCAAAGCCTCAGTTAAGGCAGTATAAGATGAGTCCTGTGGGACGTATTGTTTTGCATAAGTCATCCTTCACGCCGTCGCGCCGCTTTCTCTTATCGCGCTTTCTTTCTGTGTTTTTCGGGCCATCAGCTTGTTGTTGTCTCGTGATAATACACTGCTTGACACAGATTTCATGTGTTGCCCTTTTGCCAGTGCCTGAAATTATTTGTGAACTCATAAAAGAAAGAATGAAAGATAAATCCTGCCTGGTGTTAGTGAGGAGAGTGGCGCTCGGTGCCAAACTAAACCAAATGCCGTGTCGGATATTGGACGCTGTTAGTTTGAAGCTGAACCAAAACTCAGAGAGAACAATCTGTAGAAAACACAGCGGCTTTAAACGCAGAGGAAAGGAAGATAGCAGGGAGGGGCTGTCAGGTCTCCAGGTGGGGGGGGGGGGCATTCAGGGCAATTTATTACACAGTGGACTGAATAAACTGTAAGAAACAGCCAAGCATAAGTGGTTATTAAGCACCTCATTCCAAAACTATGGGCTTTAATCTGCCGGCTATAACCGCCTGCAGTCGTCTATGCAGGCTTCCCACAACATTTTGGAAACAGGCTGCAGAGATTTGCTCCAATTCAGCTTCGAGAGCATTAGCGAGGTCAGCCGCTGATGTTCGGCAATAAGGCCTGGCTTGCACTCGTCCTCCCGGTTTATCCCGAAGGGTTGAAGTGGAAGCTCTGTGCAGCCCGGTTGTGTCCTGCGCAATAAAGCTCCACACATGCACAACACGTCACTAACTCATGAACAGATATGTAGGAATGCTTTGAGTGTTTTGGAGGAGGCTGTTTTTTACAAAAGCTCCTTTAACACTGTGAAACGTTACATTTTTCACATCACAACTCAGAAATCGTCACGAGGTTGCATCTATGAAAAATACAATATTAGACAGCAAAGTCATTCACTTTAGAATAAAATAGGCTGGTATGTAGAGACGCCTGTGAAATGTGTGTATTTCTTATCAGAGGCTTGTTCATATCAGTTCATTACTTACAGGAAAGTAATGTCTACTTCCAGTCCCACTTGAAACTGTATACACGTGCATTGTGTGTTTGTATATAGACTATTGAATGAACAAATACATGAAACAACTCCTTTCTATGATGGGATGATGCATTTTTAAAGAGGAGAAAGTCTACATATAAATTTAGGGTAAAGTGGGTCTCAAAATTCAGCATGTTTGCTAAAAGATGCGAATAACAAACATCAAACCAAACGTCTCAATTACTACCAGCTGCAGAAGGTTTGGTGGAAGCCTGAACCACAGTAGATGTGCACACACAGCTACTTAAAAGTAATTTGTGGGTATGACTTGACAAAATCTCCGGCGTCCAGTGATCACTGCAGAAGCAACATAAACAAGTAAGCTGAGCTGTTCTGTGGATCTTTGAACAAATGTGAATCGTCGGCCATTAGTCGGTGACGCATGCTTCCGAAGTCCTAATAGAAGTGGTGCCAACGCAGGCTGGCTTTTAAACTCTTACCAACATTTATGCACAACATTTCAAATCAGACGATGCGATAATGCCTTTATCCTGTAAATATGTGGAAAAGCACGACGTCTGCACGTCTGCTGATTTATTCCATCACTGTATTTGCTTTTTTTTAAGATTAAATTGGGACAAACAGCGAAAAAGCAACCTGAAAACAATTAGGACATTTTATTTTCATTAAACTGTCTTCCAATTGTTTCCCCCTGCCAAAACAAAGACAATAGATGAACTAAAAATAGACTTTGTGGCTCGAAGCAAAAGTTGCACGAGTGGCTGTATCATGCATGTGGGTCAACTTCAATATTTGTAGTTTCATTTCTGTGTCACTGGATGCAAAGTCCATTTTTGGCGTGTTTGCCTGGACGGAGCAGTGTGAGGTGAAGGATGACGGGGCAAATGGGTAGAGAGAGGGAGGGATGACATGCAGAAATGGTCCTCAGCCGGCCGGATTTATAAAACCAGGGATGTTTTGGTTAAACGGTGTCTGCCTCGGACCCGGCGGCCGGCAGGATGCCCTGAGAGCAGCTTTTCTCACATTTGATGAGCAATACACGCGAGAGTGACTTTTGACATGAAAAATAGCATGTGGAGAAACACAAATAGGATCACAATCAGGAGGAAGTAGTTCATACTGGAGATGTTGACAAGACAAATGTTTGTTCATTGGGTTGTAATAATCTGTAATCAGAGCACAGCAAATGCGTTTTCCATCAGACTGTTTTGTAGTGCAGATAGATTTGAAAAATTGCCTTAGGACTGTGATCAAACACTGGAATCACATCATCTCAAACAGCCAGTATTAGAACATTTTGTAAACAGTGTTTATCTGTAATCGCTGTCTTTTTTTTAGATAGTAAAAAGAAAAAGACATCATCTTACCTTCTCTTTTTTTCTCCTCCTCTCCTTGAGTGGAGGTTGGCATTTGGAGAGGAGATGACTCAGTGCTACGTTTTATATACAAATACTGTTGACTTTAGAAATCAGACCTCTGGGACTTAGTAGTTCCTCAAATAGCTGTAGAGATGGGCAGTGTTTCCCCAGAGTGAAGGCGTGTCCTACTTTGCACAGGAGTAAGAGAGGCAATTTAAATGCTCAGATGTGCAACGCATTATCTGCTTTGGGAGAGTTGGAGCGAGACGACTGAAACGTTCACTTGCTTCAAAAAACAAAAGTTGCAAAACTAAAAGCGTTTTTTTTTTTGTTGCTTTTTTTTTGCCCAGGATTATTTATACAGAATACTTGGATGAGACCACAGATTATTTTACAGTGTTTTTTTTTCATGAAGAATCTTTGGATGGTGCCAGAAGGCAAAGCCAGTGTAGGTTGACTCTCAAAGGCCTCGAGTATAAACAGCAGACTTGCATTGGCAGCATGCGTTACAATCCTGTCTTTTTTTCCCAGTGATTTCACTTGTGAAAATCAACACATTTGTTAACCGGGTTATGTTTACTGGCACAAAACAACACTTTCAGTCCAGTAAGTGTTGCGTTTCTGTACCGCACACATTTTTTGCGGAGGGGATCCAGGTGGACATAAAGGAATATACCAGCGTGTTCGCACATTTCATCTCTATATCATCCCCTCTTAACATTTTCACATGCAGATATCACAGGCGTCCTCTCAATAGCAGGCAGCCGTTGTTTTTTTCCACTCTTTTCTGCGCCGTATGAAAATCAATAAGTAAACTCCTGCAACTCCACTTGCGTAATTCATCAGAGCGCACATCAAGTCCGCTTTGGTTTTCGTCATTGTTATATTTCTAGAGCGTAACACGTGTCGGGTCTGCTCTGCATCACCTCATAACAACGTTACCTGGATGAAAATGAATGCAGAGCAATGGAAATCAATGGCTTCCTGGAACTGCAGTGAAAGGCCATGAAAAAAACAACGCTCCGGGAGAACGCTGCGCAGCTCGCACAGCGATTAGCCCTGATGTTAAGTGCATGTGATTAGGAGTAAATGGGCCAAAATATTTCAGTGTTTAACCAAGACAACAACCTTTCTCTAACCTTAAACAAGAGCTGGCAGCGGATAAATAAATTCAAAGCACCGTCCTCGCAGATCAATAACAAAACAGTCATCTTTATGCAGATCAAATTCAACAGCTGCCAACAGGCTTCTGTCCAAATCTGTTTAGCATGTTATTGTTTTCATAGTTTATTAATTGTTTAAATAAGGCAGTGTTTACACTCTAAGGTGGATCTAATTGAATTAGTGACATGCTGATGTTCTTCCCCCCAGTGAGCATGTTTTTCTGCTCAAACACAGTTCAGCTCCTCCAAAAACCATTTCTGTTATCAATGTGAACATACTCAGTCCTCACCTGGTGCCTACGTCTTGCTGGGTCTTTTCAGGACTTCATTCATTAAACATAAGAAGGAACATCCCACTCGATTGTTTTCCCTTTTTCTATGTTTTCGTGAGAACTTTGTAAGTTACTTTGTAAGTATGATTTCGCCTTAATGTCTTCGATGTCCTGTGTTGTATTTCAATAATTTCACATGAATTTTGGTTCACCTTGCGAGGATGAGCTCATCCACAGTGAGTTGGGGGGAAAGTGTTCCAGAGAACAACTGAAACCAAGTCGAGCAAGTGCTGCCAATTTTGTGCAAGAAGAAGGTGCCAAACGTTTTGCAGAGGTAACCTGTGTGACTGAAAACCCCTAAAACAAGTGTATTAAAATGAGGTCTTTTGTTGCATTCTCCCCAGTCAGAACACAACTTTTGCTGTTCTGATCTCTCTCTGAACTCTCTGGACTCTGACAGACCCCCCTTTTTCTTTAACCCTCTGACATGACTTCCTCTTCACCCGTCAAAGTCCCAAACAGAACAAATGATAAGACAAACTGATGCTGCATGTCATCCAGCAGTATGTAATATTTGAGGTCCCTCATTAAAATTAGTCCTGTCTCAACCCGCGATGTCATCAAAATGCCTCTTCAAGTCAATTTTGCACATTGAAGCTGTGACTTGCTGCTCAGCTGTGGTACTTAAAGTTAAATTTAGCATCTTCTGCAGCCTTAAAAATAGACGCGTAATGAAAGCCAGTGTTTCAGCAAAAAGCTGAACACTTGAACTTTACCTCTTGTCATTTATTTATACAGCAGCTTGGACCGCTTTGCAGGCATACCATTTCTGGAGAGAAGAGAGTACATTACATTAATCTGACTAATGAGCTATCACATTGAATAAATAAATCTACAAGAACAATAATGTATTTTAATAAGAAATGCTAAAGGCCACTCAGATGAAAAATTGCCTCTCAAAAGTCTTAGCCTATAGAATAAATCTGACTTCCCCATTTTGTTGACACGCGCAGGCCATGTGAAGTTGATTTTAATAATTGATCACCACAAAGTGCTGGAAGAGAGCTTTGCTGATAAGCAAAAGAATAGGTTTTTGCATTTGAATCGCAGCGTCCTATCGATCCTCTTTGAATAACGCTTAGTGGAGGAGTCACAGACTTAGGGATTATTTATGGATCCCTCTTGACCTTAGCATTTCCCTGGGAGATTGTGTTTAAGGCTATGAAATTGACTGCCAAATCTGCACACATTCAATGGATAAATCTAAAGTGACAGCAATAATCAGAGTGGAGAGATTACGGGTTCTTGGCTTTGTTTGTTTTGTTATCCTACAACGACGTACGTCTTCATCAGCAACAGCTCAGGTGCTGCAGCTCACCTGCTTTTGGCCACTCCTGGCTGCCATGTTTCTGCGACACTTCTCCCATTTGTCATCTCCGATACATCTACAATACTTTTTGGTAAAATAGAAACTGCATGAGAGTATTCTGCAGACTGATTTCAGAGAACTCAAGTTCAATAGCGACATTAAATCTGAATATAAAGTGATGGAAAGATGATTTGTTGACCCTGATTGTTAAAAACACTCTTGATCATAATAGCAATCAGCAGCTGGCAAGAACCCCTTATATGAACAAATAAGTATAATCCAATAAAACATAAAAATTTCTTAGTTAAAGAAGAACTCCTAAATACTCTTCTTCTGTATCTGGTCCACAAATAAACGTATCTTTTTGGAATTTCTTAAGTTTCTTTTCCCGGCGCCAGTTGTTTGTTCGCACAATCTGCTGATGCGCCAGTGAAAGTGGAGATGCCCGGAAACAAAATGCTTTAAAGATTTGTTTTATAGAGTGGACTCTATCTGCCCGCTGTGCTAAACTAATACGCTGCAGTTTGAGAGAGCAATCAAATGGAAATGGAAATTTGAGCAGCTTAAAGATGAAGCTCATTTTTCCCTTAAGAGCTTGTGAGTGCTCTGCCAAAATGTGTGATTCTGTTTTTTGTCCTTTTTTTTTTTGCGGCGAGGGTACTGGGGCTTCACTGTCTGATGTGCACAGCCTCCTTCTGTTATACATTGTTTGCACTTTCTGGTGCCTCATACCTGAGATTGTGCTCCGAATCATTCAAGCCACTGTTAGTTTGCTGTGTATCCAAACACCATGTTTCACTCTTTTTTTATCTGTCATCTTTGGCTGCAGAAAGGCTTTGTTCACAAAATGCATTTATTTATATTAATTACAATAAAAATGCGGGTCTAATAATCGATTTCAAAGGAATTTATGTGTTTGAACATAAAGTGTAAAGTGTATTTATTTGATAGCTGTATTTTTATTCCATGAGCACAAACTCAGCTCTACTCTACACGGTTTTTAAGCAGTTCTATTACGGGCTTGTATCTGCCACCCAGAAAAACCAACACAGTGATAGAAGGAGCAGTAGGGACATCGCTGTGTTGTTTCTTTTTGCTGCCAACACTGCAGTAGACCAAGAAGTAGGGCAAGATTCCTTGAAAATGACTAAAACCGAATGAAGATGAGCCAAGTAGAAGCAAATGTTACTAAAATTGTGCAATGGAAAAGCGGCTTAAACGCTCATCTAACTCTGTCACTCTTCTGCGAATGTTAAATCATAGTTTGGCAGCTTGTTTGCATTCGACAGCTCCGATGACCCTAAATGAGACCAGGCATAAAAAGAGATGCAGAGATGTTTGGACAAAAATCACAAATGTGACAGACCTCTCAGAAACTAATTAGAGGAACAAATAGTTGCAAAGAATCAAACAGTGTTTTAACAAACAACCTTTTGCAGTCCCCCAGATTTGGAAGACGTCGTTAGTTAATTTTGTGTAGCCACAGGGAAGCTAGCTGTGTTGTCGCACTGTTTATTTGTGTTTGGGTAGTTTATAGCTCGGCAGCTCTCACCACACTCAGTTTGGGTTTCATTGTGTTGACCAAACTGCTCATTACCAGATCTTTCCCTCTTGTAGAAAATGAAGCAGGGACTGAAAACAGAAGAAATAAGAGCTATCTTCAGCCATTGCTCAGTAGTTTTTTTGGAGACCCCTCTGCAATAAATGTCAAGTTACAAAACTGTGCTGTTTTTGTGGACTTGGAGAAATATCATGTGTAATTTATACTCAAAAATACAAGCTCAGAACTGGCCTGCATGGTGCCACATCGTGAAACTGAAGGCCTACATGAAGGTTTAATGTGGAGCAGTAGAAACGTTGCAGTTAATTAGCATTCTGATACATCCACTCGTAGGTAAACCTCAGGTGTGCTCGAGCCAGAGGCGAGCTGGAGAGAGGTGGATGGAGATGAAAGCCACGACCAGCTGATTATTCATAAATCTGTTTGTACTGATTGAAGCTAAATATGTAGAGTTAAATCCAACCCACATGAAGGTGCGAGGATTTCTTTTTCTCAGAGGTTAAAAAAAACATCAGAATGTGTCATTTGGATCTTTGATTGTTGGATTATCGATGCCGAAAGTGCTTTAATTTAAAGAAACCCTGCGAACCTTTAATTACATACTCCATTCACTCTGACTTCGTAGCCTTGCTTCTGCTCAGAACACGCTGTTTCCCTTCCCATTAATGCTACATCACCATGGAACTGCGAGAAAATCAATAAATGTGAATAAAATATATTCAAATTAAAGGAACTTGAGAGCGGTCGACAATAGAATCAGTATTTTCTGGGGATCCTTTTTCCCCACACAGACTGTGTTTCTGAAAACATGCAGCAAGTCTTCATATAATTTGCAAGCTGTTTAAAGACCTACGGTTTTGCGCTAAAACTCTATAACATACTTGACACACAATAAACTCAGTTGAGTTCAACTGTTATTGTCATTGCTACTTTTATTATTATGATTATTATTGTTACGATTATGAGAAAGCTTCTCACACAGCAAAAGCTGATGTAACACAATGAGGAAAAGGAGATGAAGCTGCATGTTGCACTGCAGCGATTATTTTTGCACTGCAAAAATAATTCATAATTACTCTGTCAGATTTGTATGAATAGCTTGAACAAAGGCTTGACAAGTGATGGTAAAAAGTCCAGCCTGACTGTGGTCCGTGATTTCTTTTTGATATTCAAACATTTTGAAAGCACCTTCCTCTTTGCTGGCCTTTCTTTCTCCATAAAACGCACTTTGGAACCACTGATATGCAATGGCAGACGCAAACATGAGCTATAGAAAAAAGATGATGGCTGCTTTGTTTAATGTATGTGGGCGGACAACAGAAAAAAAGGCAAAAACAGACAATTGTTGTTAACAAGAACAGGGCAGAAGGTGTGGAGGACGTTATGATAATCATGAAACACATACACAAGAAACCTCCAGCAGCTTGCTCTTTCAGTGCAGGAACAGTTTGTACAGTTTCTTGGTTTTGGACTGGACGACGTTAACAATGATTTAACACAATGTGGAGACCATAAATCTGTCTTATATCCTTCAAAGTTACACCATCTGATGACTTACGATGGTGGGTCCCAACTACAGGTTCTTAGACCCCCGTGGCGGGGGGGGAGTCCCCGAGGCTCTGCCTGCTCTGACTCTTTGCCTCCTCTGAGGCTGTCAAAGAAAACTAAAAAACAGACCTAAAAGCTGCTTTTGTTTTGAAGGTTTCTGCCTTTGTGTGTTGGTGAGAGTGGGCATATGCACCAGTGTTTGGCTTTACTTTATGTTCTGACAAACAGATATCAGAAAGGCGGTCGACACTCTTTGTTGGAGTAAATCAAGAGGATTCTGGAGAAGCTGTTTGGTCATTTTTAGGGCTGCGAAAAAAAGCACTTCATAAGACGTTTTCTTTTTCAACAGCTTCTTGCAGATTTACCAAAAATATGTATTTACAGAGCGGTTAATAAATTTCATGATTGTTCAAAGTAATTGTTAACCCACTAGTTGGTAATATGAAGCAAGTTCACTCCAAAAGGGTTTTTTAAACAAGGTTTGCTGGTGTGTGGTGCACTTCTTCTAGTGTCTCTTTCAAAGTAAACCATCACCTGCCACCGTGATCACAAACTTCTGTTAAACGCCTGTTTGTGCAGCTTCAAGGATTAGTGGCTGTTTTCCTAAAGTTTCAATAAAACTTTCCGCTTCTCATCCGAGTTAAGAGAATAGGAATAAAAAGAGCTTTTGAAGGTACAGTTCCTTCCTTGGTTTGTTTAGAAGTGAGGTAGTTCCTCTTTAAAAAAAAAAAAAAATACACCTTTCAACACACCGAACCCCTGATTCAAAGAGTGTGGAGGCTGAGACAAAGAGCCGGAGTGATGAAAGAGTGAGACACCGAGACGAACAGCAAGGGGGGAGACAGAGGTAGACGCCGGCTTACGGGATAGTTGTCGCTGTAATGCAGCGGTTGATCTGTAATGACACTGATATATTCACACGATAATCCCTGTATACGTCTCGGCCTTTTTGTGGCACTCCAAATTGATCCGGACAAAGTAACTACAAAATATCTACGAGAGAAATTCTCGCAGCTGTACATTTTGCCCTTTGAATATTAATGAGCCGGTTTGGCAGTGCGTATCTATACATCGAGCCGGCGAGTGTGTGAGCGCCGTGAATGTTGATGTGTGGTTGTGGGGACCAAGTATTAGCAGTGGATTACAGGTGACTAGCAGGCTTTTGAATCTCCTTCCTGTGATACCCTTTGAATGTGTTCACTCCCTTTGAAGTGATGTCAGTTTTAAAATATCTCAGCCCTTTTATGTTTAACCAAGGGTGTTTGCGTTCAAGAATTCCTCTTTTTTTTATCTTAAGGGAGGAGATGAAAGCATGACAACAGAGTCAGCATCCATCAAAAGTCTGGGAAAAGTCCTGCACATAACCAAGCATGACTTGTTAAAACACAACGTGGGGCTGTTGTTGTGTCTGCGCGGGGTGATTGGGGTGCAGCAGCGGGTTAAAGAGCTAAATGACAGGCGGATCCTGACAGAGCTCGCTCGCTCGCTGCTCTTTCGGTGAATTTGATCGACTGATTGTGTGTTTTGCAGCAGTAATGAGCTTTACAGTATGTGCGTAATGTGCCAGGAGCTGATTCGTATGCTGGATGAGCTAGCTAATTGTTCACAGTGCACATTCCCCTGGTCCCATGGCTCCTCTGATTTGGACTCATTTAGCCTTTATTTTACCTCATTATACAGGCAAGTGCTACTGCCAGGTTGTATGTGAGCGATTCTTTATTGTTGGAACTGCCTCTGCTAATTTAATTTAATAATTAAAACGTGCAGCACAATGCACCTCTCTTCCTAAACACAGAGCAGGAAGGTGCAAATATGAACTGAAAGCTGGAATATATTTGAGTGTTTTTCGCAGCAATATGAGTTCAATAAAAGAGAGATCTCTTCTCATCTCTCGTCTTGTCATTTTATTTTATTGCTTTCAGCAACAAGCTGCAAAATACTCTCTTATTAATTCTTCATATTGGTAGAAGAAGCAGAACTCCCCAGCCGAACGTGCTGATGAACTGTGCCTCCTTCAACCCGGTGCACAAATCTAACGCGAGGAGCAGCTGTGAGGCCTTTTTTTTCCCTTTTTTTCTTTCAAAGAGTAAGACAGGCTCACTGCAAAGAGCAGTAAGGCTAGGAAGAGGATGTAGAGCCGCAGTTCAGTAGGTTTGTAAGCTGAGGGATGAAAATGTTCTCTGATGCTGATCCTACAGTTGCTCTGGATCCCAAACATCAGCACAGACAGCTGACAAAATCGAGTATTTATTCTGGCATTCCAGCGGCAGTCCCTTCTCTGCCCAAACCAAACCAAACCCCAATGCACAGCCCCCAATATTCATGGCGAACGCACTCTCACCAGTGTGTTTTGGCGAAAAGAGTCTCCATAAATGCCATTTACCTGCTCATCAAAGCTCAGGCTGCTGGTGCTGCTGCGTGGATGAAGTTGAAATAAAAAAAAGTTGCATTGAAATGCGAAAAGAAAACTCCTGAGTAGTGATTCATCCTGCTGGGGAGTTTCCACCACTGTGACTGCGCTTCCAGCCCACAGACAAAGATTTCCCGGAATTTTCCTCGTTAATCATCATATTCGATTCATCTTTATCTCGCGCAGTGCGCCACTGAGAGAGCGAATCGTACGTGCATGTGTGCTTTCGTGTGTTCCTGCTCTGATGTTTGGCATCCACCGTTGTGTGGGCAACGCATCCCTGAGGGAGGAACCCCACAAAGCAAGTAATGGCGCTAAGCATGCAGATAGAGTACAGATTTAGACTGAGAGGCATCTCTAATCTTATGAGGTGTCAGCAGTGTTGTGTCATAGATTAGCCGACTTTTTCTCTTTTATTTTCTCAATGATTATCATCCCCTCTGTGTTCATCGCCTTCCCCAGGCAGGGGCCACTGTGCAACATCGTACAGTCACTTTTTATTACTATTGGGCAGGGTAGTAGTAGTGATAGCTGCTGGATATATGTGGGGTAAAGTCGTCGCTCTGTCAGAAATATGACTCAAGGTTGATTTCGATGGGCTGTGAAAGGAAAGTATGTCCGCAGCTGAGAATAATATAAAGTTGTCAAATTTGACCAAAGGTTTAGAATATGTACAATGATGACAAAACTATGGGTGCACGAAACATGGCTGGTGTGGAAGCGCCCTAAAACACTAAGTAAAAATGATTGCAATATGAATATTGCTCACAACATAATAGTAAATACCTTTGAAGACAAGATTCTAAACATGTTATAAATCCAGATGCTTTTGTATAATTATGATTCTGCTCAATTCTCAAGGTACATTTACTAATGCACTTTTGAAAGTCTGCAAGGATTAAGCATGTCATGCCAGAGGTGTGCTGAAGATGAGTCAAAAACTGTTAGGATCGAAATGGAAAAGTGACGAAACAGATGGTAAGTTTTCATCCAATGTTTAACATGAAGAGGAACCTGAACTGTCAGTTTGAAATCACTAAAACAGACCAACCAAACACAACGCCACTCTTTGGTGCAACTTTTATGGCGATCGCAGGTTATCTAACATAGTCAGAGGAGGTAAATCCTGCTGCAAGGCACCAATAAGTCCATCACGTGTACTTTGAAGCTGTTTTGGCAAACGTGTTAGCAAACAGTCTGTTATTTGCACATCCAGCAAACAGAAAGCAACATTAGCATTCTTTTGGAGTTGCGTTTCAAGCGACCCGATGAATATTCACGCTCCCTTTAGCTCTGTATTTATCGGCACAAACTCCAGAGGAAAAACATCGCCTCTTTAGCCGCTAAATGCTCGACTGTATTCACCAACTAGTCTCTATCTTTGTCTGGCTCTTGTTTTGCTGCTGGGCAGGTCATGTACTGCGGTGTTGTAGAGATGTATTCACTGAAAACACGATGGAACGAGAGCAGTGGGGTTGAGCGCACACTGAAAACTTGAGTTGGACAACATTGAAGCTCTGTAAAGCTCAGGTCTGCATCAGATGTTAGCTTTCAGTGAGTAATAGTGTTGATCTTTACATCACATCTTTCTTCACTTGACAGAAACGTAGTGAAGAGAGTAGCAGTAACAGAAACATGGGCATAAACATGCTGTTAGTGATGTTCTTTTATCAGATTCTATCATGAAATGAAGCTTTTAAGGCAGCTGTGGCCCATTTGTTACAGTGTGATGTTTCCAGTCCTACAATTGATGGTTCAATGCTCCAATGTACTGTGTTCTGTGCCATTGTGCCCTTGTGCCAAACACCTAATCTGAGCATGGGGCAAAATGTCAAAATGAGTAAATTTGGAAAAACCAAAAATATATAGAGATAATTTTTTAAATGAAATATTTGCTTTGAATTTTATCAAATATAAACTGAAACCTACTCACTGTTTCAGTGCTGCTTTTTTGAGTGAGATATTTTCAATTGAAATCAGAAAAAATAAATTGCTAAAATTGAGATTTTCTTGTAGGTCATAAACTCACAGTTCAAATGAACCTGTTAAGGTTGTTTTTTTTGTTGTATTTCATGCATTACTTGGTGAATGGGCCTGATTTTTAAAGGCTATTTACATATTATCACACCTCGCCTCCATGTTGACCGACTATCCTGGAAACGAATTGCACAGAATATTTGAACGAGTTGTTTCTTTGCTTATTTAGAGTTGTCAACATCTTTAGTTATGAATACATAAGACGGACTGTCACTTTAAAACCAAGCCTGAGGCTGAACCATTGAAATTCAGCAGAAAGTGATGCTGTGAGGTCTCTTCTTCTTGATTAAAAGGGAAAACAGGAAAAATGTTGTCATTCATTGTGATAGTTGCTCTGAGAAAAAAACTGTAAGTGTATTATCTTCCACATGTATGCACATCATGATAAGCTATATTATCTATTTTACATATTGACACTGGAATCTCACTTTAGGTGTATGCGGCGAGTTGAAGGGGAGATAAATATACATCTTCTTTATATGATTTGTGAAGTGCTGACAAGTGATGACAGGCAAACGTGTGATATGATTGTATATTTACTGGCTTGAAAGTGAAGGCATGGCGTGCTGTGTACCTGTGCAGATGCGATGAGCTCCTGTGAATATGTGCGAGTCTGTCACTCTGTTGGACTCTGGCTTGTTTGGCGTGCGCCTGATTGGTGAGGAGCCTTTGAAGTTGTGCTGCAGGATCTCACGCTCTGATCTGGAGCATGACAGAGATGACGCGACACCAAAACTGCACGGGGAAATTTGGCATACATAACGCTGCTGCTGGAATCCACACAACATCGCGGGCCGCATGCTTCCCCTGTCCTACACGTCCCATTCCCGTCCCGTGCTCAAACCAAATGGACTCATTCCCATTAGAATAAGCTTCAAACATCCCCTCTAAATTGACAGTACAATGCATGCTAATGGTGTTTGGAGCCGTGGTCGCACAATGTATTCCCTGAGTAGTTACAAAGGTGTCGTAGTTGTTTGTGAGAGAGACGCTGAAAGGCCATTACAACTTAAACTGTGTAAATTGCTGCAACCAAATGTGACCACCTCGAGTCATGTGGGTGGTGCGTTAACAACGAAGTCATACTCGCCTGAAATAGAACGACAGGCAAACACGACTCTGCATATAAATTTGTTTATGCTGCCGCGTTATATTGTTTACACTTGGTGCCAGCGAGGGCAGGCGAAGATTAAAGCGGTAACTTTAACCTATGGAAGCCAAAAACAGTTATGACTGAGAGATCATAAAAGAAGAGCAACAGGGACCGCGGTGAAAGAGCCACAAACGCAGCAGAGGGCGCACGGATTTAGAAACAGTGTGATTGATCATAAAGGTGCTGATATTCCCCTAACAAGCTTAGCAAAGCGAGACTCTGAAGAATTCCTTTTGAAAGCGATGACCAACAGTTGTGCGGCGGATGCACAGAAAGACAGGCAATACACATACAGTGCTGACACTTTGAGACAGCTTCACTTTGGGAGTTGGTTAACAAAGTTTATTTTCGTCAAAGCCAGCAGGTCCCTGCACAGTGTGCAGCCAGTCTTACTGCTGGTGTCTTCGCAGCAGCTGCGCTGCCTTAAAGGTTCAGGTTACTCAAATTTTATCTCCCATCTCCCTTTGAAATGTTCTGCTTTCAGTCAGCTTCAGAGAAAGATGGAAAAAGTTTTATGCAGCTGTGCATGGAAAGAAAATATCACGGTTTCATTTTGGGGGTTTTGAACAGTCTCCAGAACTATGCAGACAATATCTATTGTCTCCTTATATGACAAAGGTTTGGCTCTTAATCGATCTCCAGCAGCAAAATCTGAGTAAACAATCCTCCGGATCACAGCCGACTTTCACCACCAAGATCATTGCAGAAAATGGTCTCGTTTTTTTGGCAAGGGAGGTAAAAGGCAAAAAAGTTGCTTCAGATATTTTGTTCACAAAAAACACACATCTTTTTGTCACAAACATTATGCCAGGTCCCCCTTTGTGTCTCCACATTAACCCTTTATTGTCTCACTTCATCATACTACAAAACTTGTTGAATCTCATTGAATCTAATATAAAGCAATAGTTGCATCATCCTCATCTTCGAGTGCTAAACTTATTGGGGTGAAACTGACAATGACAGGCTGAAAAAAGCCAATTAGGTACAGTTCAAGAATAGTACAAATCCCACATTTGCAACCACGACTGAAGGGGGAGAAAGACTCAACAGGAGGAAAACTCCAGCAGAAATAGACTCAGCGGTGGCGACCACCTGCCTCCACCGAGTTTGTTTAGGGACAGGAAGGCGAGAAAAGTACAAGATGGAAACCAACAAACACTCCACATACTGCGGGCTCATGGGACCACCACTCGGTTGGGGTGCGTTATTTTAAAAATAAATCCAATACACAGAGTTTATTCCATAACAGTAACACAATAAAGCAGAAAAAAGTGTTCAAATTGAGATTTTTTTTCTTATATCCATGTCTTTTTCCAGTTTTCCAAGTTATCCCAAGGAAATAAAATAATAAAGTTTGAGACATGACAGTTAGTTATTTTTTG
>JAUESF010000016.1:16985262-17005522 GCA_032274765.1 Malacoctenus tetranemus | reverse complement strand
ACACACACACACACACACACACACACACACACACACACACACACACACACACACACACACACACACACAGAGGCCTGGCTGAAAAGAGGTTTTTCTCAGCGCCTGCTGCCTCAGAGGAGAAAAGTTGCAGCGTCACCCAGAATAGAGAATGTGAATGAGATGTGATGCGTCGCTTTGCCAGAGGTTAAGCTTTGCTTCGGCTTTAAGCGGGAATCTCCTCCTCTGCTGCCGAGCACGCTGCTGCTCCTGCTGCTGCTATTGCACTTAAGTCCACGCTCAGTCAACCACTCTTGTTAACATAACAGAGTGGATCATTGTGCCGGGTCGGTAAAAGAAAATCATTGTACCTCCTAGCAAAAGCAGTTGCTTGGTGATTTATAGAACTTTAAACTTGCTACATTTGTCACAATCAGCACGAGTTAACAGTGTGTTACTTAAAACGCTCTTCCTGCCTCATATTATGTTGATTCGAGACGTCCTGTCTTGTAGAAGCAAAATGCCGTTTCCTTGTCAAATTACCATTTGATAGATGTGTCACCATAATCCTAAACAACTGTCGTCTCCCTCTTTATTTCACTTTTATTTGGGCTGTTTTATTTGTGTCAGCGGCAGAGTTTGTTGCCTCTCATGTGAGGCTGTGTGTGCAACAGCAGCCCGGCATCCACAGTCATCACAAATGTGTTAGCGCCGGCTTTTTTTTTTTCCCCGACACCACTGTGATAGATGAACGCTACCTGAGCTGTGCAGAGTTGTCATTAAAGCGGCTGGTTGATGTTTGCATTTTTTTTCCTTCCAGCTGCAGGAACACTTTCTTGTGTGTTGTGAATGACAGGCTGCAGTCAAGTACACCGATGAGATTACACATTTTCTCTCACTTGTTTTCAGAAGTAAACCAGAGCCTGACATGTCTTAATTCAAACATTTTATTCAGAGGAACATCCCTGTGTTGTTATGCTTGTGCGGATCTCGATGCCCACAGCGCTTCACTAAAAGCAGACAGGCCACCAAATTCAATATATCTGCTTTTTATCTGCCAGCATTTCTAAAGGATTACCCTCTAATCTCTTAACGTGAAAAGCTCTCCTCAGCTACATGTCTCCCTGCCTTGCACCCACATTCAAGCCATTCACCGGACATTCACAAAGCGTATCCCATTAACACAGAGCAATTACCCACCTCTGCGGGAATATTTGCAAAATCTCCTTTTTGTTACAGTTTATCGAGCAGAAACGTGGTCTGCATCTCCTGTAAGCCTACCTGATTATTATGTCTCAGTTCACCCAGGGGAGAATTAATCTGAGTATTCCCGGTTGTGTTTACAGGTGAGCATTTCCTGATATCTCACAGGCTGGATGGGCTGGATTAAGCTGTATCCGGGAGCTGATAATTGTTGAAAGGGGGTGTTAAGTGTGCAAATAAAAATTCGGCTCAATTAGTCTGGTTATTTTAAAAAGCAGGATACAGCAATTTGTTTTGGGGTAATGAGGGCAATCTTCAAAGGGTTACAGGCAAAAAGGTCCAATAGTCTGTTTTTTTTCTCTGGAGCTTTCAGCTGTATTATCCACTCTCGTTTGGGGTTATTTACTTTATTAATGCGGGCTCGAAAGCTGTTGTGAATTTATTTACAAAACTTAAAAGACTTTTCACGGTTTTGATTTACAACGAAGAGGTTTGGACTCACCGAGTTGTTCTTTCAGCGTGTTGAGTGTTGTCTTGATTATCATTCATGTCAAAAAGGCCACATCCTGTTTTTTTAAGCAAATTATGAGTAACTATGATTTTCTTACTCTCCTTTTAAACTTTACTCAGCCTGATTAACCCATAATTTTACAATTATTACATTTTTTTATTTATTTATTCCGTCATTTTCAGAAATGACTGAAAAACACAATCCCCGCAAAATTCCAAACCCTGAAATGTATTAACCTGCTGCCAATGTCCAAACTGACAAAAAAAGGCCAAATTGTTTGTGCATTTTTCAAAAAAAAAAGTCTAAACATTCAAATAAATCAAAATTTACAATTGAAAACTGTCCAAATATCTTTTTTGGATGCAAAAGCCAGTTTACTATCACACACTCACTGTCTCCATTCTTGTGATTCAGTTCTCTCATCCACATTGAAGGGCAGAGAGAAAGAATAGACCACTTTAAAGTGTTGTTTGCTTTGCCTTCACTGGCATTTCTGACGGCAGACGAGAGTACATAAACAGGTGGCATACACAACTCTTTTATTATGTTTAGGGTGAAGGAGAGCTTCTCTAGCCATGCCGTGCACTGAGCTGAATGCACTTGTGGAATCGTAGCGGTGGTATTTTCACCCGCTAAAACCTCACATATTTATCCTTGTGCACACCGGCGCTGCACGAACAAGCCTTGCTCAGCTTTAGAAAAATGGATTTGGATTTCTGTCATGTTGTGTTATTGGTCTCTACATCTAACTTTTGAACCTGCTGAATTTATGTGGCAATGAAACAGCACATATAAAAAGTGACCAAAATTGAGCTACTTGTTGAATGGAGTTGCATAATGGTGGCCACACTTCTGCAGTTGCACCTCCTGTAAAAGGGAATCAGACAGTGTTACTTTTAACCAAACCATGAACTAGTTTCTAACCAAAACCAAACTCGTTTTACCTAACATCTAAGTAAGACTAGAAATGCTCTGTCCAAAAGCAGTTTGTCAGGTCTGGTTTGAATTCCATTAAAGGACAATATTGATGAATTTTCTTTTTTGTAATTTGATTCTTTGGACTTTCTCGTGGTTGAATACGAGATCAATTCGACGGAAAATCATAATTACACAATGACATCTGAAGAAAACTGAGGAAAATAGTATGAGGTGAACTCTGGCAGTAGTGGGAACAAAGTACATTTATATTGTATATGTGTTGGAAATATATGATTCTTTAATGTGGATTTGAGAATAATTATGTCCGACAACAAAGACTAGTGCGAGGTGTCGGACACAGTTCTTCCTCTTTTTCTTTGGGAGGGAAGCTGACACACTTTGATCGGTTTCTTTTGTGAAAAATCCTGACCTCAAAAGTCGCCCGTGTTTATTGGGTCCTCTCTGCAGGAGCTCGCTTCTCCATCCGATTTCCTTGAAGAGAAAAAGTTTGAAGCCCACCTCTGATCCTCCTAATTAAATGAAAACACAGTGGGCTACCCACAGCCAGACAGCTTTTTTTCCCCCCAACACACACACGCAGCCACAGACTCGCACAGAGTCACGAAGGTAACCAATGTGGGTGTCTCTATGGGGAACTACACAGAGCTCCAGCATCCAACTCTGTTGTGTCCTCTTATGCAGTGCGATCACACACTAGGTTGACATGCAACACGCTGCAGATCATGAGCATAAATAAGCAAGGGAATGTTTTACCTGAAAGGAGGAACATTAATTCAAAGGCATCACACTAGTACTGAGACGAAATGTTGCCTCATTAGTGTTACCCCACTGCTTTTACTGAGCAGAAGAGAAGGAGAGAGAGAGGGAGGCTATGTGCCACTCTTACCACACAGACACGGTGTCTCCAGAGATCTTAGTTTGCCTCGCCGACGAAAAAATAGTGCACATTATTATAGATTCATTGGGGTGGCAATGGGTTGAACACAGATCCCCGAAAACCAGAGCTTCACTTCTTATAGAAAACATAATGCGGTGCAAGAATATGCCCTTTAAAGCACTCTGGATGAGCCCGTTACGAGCAAGGAAATGTAGCGTCATTGGAGGTGGAGAGCGAGAAACGCTTCACTTTGCTCCCGCCGAACACAATGCCGCACATTGTGCCGAACGGGAGAATGAGATTTGGATGAAAAGGAGGAGAGGTGAGGAGACAAGGACAGACATTATTTGGAGGACGGTCGGCCTGCCTGCTCTCATCCCGCGTGATTGACAGATTGGTGCAATGGGTGCACTCGCACGAATGCCATCACACGCATTTCCCCAGAAATCTGTCTATCAGCACTGTCTAAGCAGAGCGACAGCCATGACATCTAATCACAGGCGAGCTGGCACCTCATAACTTCTACCTAATGTGCTGCAGGTACAGAGGAGGGAAAGGGGAGCACGGCGAGACACCATCCTGTGCCACCACGCTATTTATAGCCTCTTCAGAGGCCACCAGCAGGAAGTGGATCATAGTGAAGGGTTAGGGAAGGTGTCACCACACTATATCGCAAGTCTCTGTGTTTGGATATAGGTCTCTGTTGACAAGATTAAACACCGAGATGCCCCAGTATCGGGGGTGATACATTTTTCTGGGTTACACTCCTGACAGAGCAACATAAAAACCAGGGCAGATATACCACACATACAAGATGATAATGAGGCATTTACATAATGTTGCTACAACATTATAATTACCTGGCAATTAAAGCGGCTCAAAAGCCTCATTATGGACTGTCCTGAGGGCTGGTTGGACTGGGACACATACGGTGTGCTCACTCAAGCTCGAGTCCGACTATCAGCCTCCATCACTCGCCGTTTCTTTTGGCTCAAATCACCCGGACGCCTCATTATGTTGAATTATCACATAATAACGGATCAGGTCTTGACTGGCACGCGTTTTTTTTTTTTAAAGAAGCGCCGCCTCAGAGCCAGAGAGATATTGTAGCAGGCGCCTGGACAATGTTTAAAATTTGTTTCCTATCGTGTGTGATTTGTCACTCACACTTTTTTTTGTCCTGTGGGAATTGCTGACACGTCGAAAATGCACAAAGGAGCATAACAAGGACATGTGTCACACCTTACACCCTTATTACGCCCGCAATGACAAGTGAGACAAGCAGTCACTTCAGCACACTGTACGCCTGGCACTAAAGCTCCCATTGCTCACAGCCAGAGTAAAGAAACCCCAAAGTCTGTGTGAAATGTCAATATAATAAAAGATGGTGTGTGAAATATAAAAATGTAGATGTGGCTGAACGGCAGAGGGCAGGGGAGGAGGTGTGAGTGTGGAGGGGGGAGGAGAGAGAGAGAGAGAGAGAGCGAGAGAGGGGGAGGAGGGTGGCAGGAGGGGTGTTGTTTATGAATAGCAGACAATGAATGATGGAAGCTCTCCCGAGGGTACAGGCCCTGAGCAATGCTGCAGGGACTTGGGAACACGCCAGTCTCCCATGCCCTGTGAGATGCCAGTTTGGGTGGGCACCGTTCCGAATGGGTGCTCTCTTCTCCAGGATACACTGCGGGTCCCGGGGGAGTGTCTCCAGGCAGTGGCTGCTCCACAGCAGGGCTGGCTGGAATCTCAATCAGGGACATAAGGGGGGAGAAAACAAAGTCCACATACTCCCTCTGTTCCTCCATATTAATGTAACACTCAGGGAGATGAAGAAGGGAGAAAAATGGCTCATTATGTCGGGATTGCACACACCTGTGGAAGAGTGGAATGGCTGGATTGTAAAAATTACTCATCATGATGGCTTTTGTATTTGTCTTAATTGGTGGAAAACAAATAGCATATGGAGCTGGAATTTAATGAATTCCAACACGCCTATTTAGAAATTATGAATACGTTTCCTGTATCCAGTGGAATATGGCGCTCTGCTTGCTTCCTGTCTGCTCACAACCTGTCTTCTCTCTTTTTTTTTCTCTCCCCTGCTCTCATCCTCGCCTGTGCTGCAACAGGAGCTGCTGAAACCGTGACAGGTACTCTTTCTTTTTGCTACCTGCTGTTCATTTGGAAGTGCTTGCTTCTGTCTGTGTCTGTTGATTGGCTGTCCATCGCAGTCTGTTCATCTGTGCATATTTACATAAATGGCTGGTTATGTTGGTATTTCTCCTCGGAAAGGAGGAGATAGCCTTGCGCCCACAATGCTGATCCACTGTTTTTATTTGGGATTCACAAATCAACATTTCACCACATGTAACGGCAGATTTCGAGTTTTGCTGAAGCCATTTGAGTTTTAGTTCAATTTGTCTAAAGTTTTGACACATTTACACTCCGTAAGAGTCGACAGTTTCCTAATGACCTTTCTTGCTTCTTCAAAACAAAAAAAAAGTAAGAGTGGACCAACAACATGTTGTTTCTTACAGTCATCAGTCTATGTGACTTGCTATGCTAACCTTTATCCAGACGTGGCCTGTCGCAGCTTCAAAAATCTTGTTGTAACCTTTCATTCGCATCGTCTGCAATTTGATGTTGAGGTCCACAACTAATCCACTCAAAGTGTATCGGCCTGATTTTAAGGTGGTAGGTCAATTTGTACCCAGGGAATTTCGTACTTCAGTGATAATGTACCTTAAAAGTCATTTTGTACCAGAATTAACAACCATTAAGGTTGTTAAAGTCAGGTCAATACGCAGAACCCAAATCATGTGCTATGAAGGGCGCAGGTGCTGTGAGGTTTCACCTTAAAAGGTTGTGAAAGAAACTGGAAACTGTTGTTGGACAGAACAGAGTTCACTTTTTGGAAGTAAAAGAACCCAAAAGATAACACAAACTGGGGACAAAAACAACCTTTTAAAGGAATCAAAATATCTGAAATAAAAACAGGAGTTGATTAAAGTTTGGGTTAGTGATCAGAATAAAGGTATCAATAAACTTTACCAACAAACTCAAAGGTCCAATCTGACCTAAAGCTCTGATTGTAAAGTCAAGTTTTTGTAAAATTAGCAGCGAAAACAGTTTGTCAAACATAAATCAAAACTGAAGGCAAACAAGAGAAAGTTGGAGTTTTGTTTCCTGCAGCAGGAGCGAGAACTGTGGTGCTTCGATTTGCGCCCCCGTGTGCGGAGGTGTGTTGGAAAAAAAAGGAAAAAGACGAGGCTCCCGGTCAGCATAGGAGAAGCAGGAAACGTCAGATAGGCATGTTTGCCTTTGCCACAACTTGACCAGCGTGGCCTCCATGTTTCCTGTCTACATGAAGTGTCATGTAGCTGTACTCACCATGTTTGCTTCATTGCACAGGTGCAGTGAGAAAACAGGCCCTAGTGTTTCAGTTAATCAAGTTGCTGTGTTGTTTCAACTCTGAGTCGCACAACAGCCAATTGAAATCTAACTTGTCTAAAATTTTGAAAAACAGACATAAAAATCCTGTTTAGAGTAAATCAGTCCGCTGTCGAACTTTCACAGAGTGTGGCTAAGATCCAAGGACGGAGCTACAAGTGGCCCAACTGACATGGACCCCACAATATCAGGAAGCTCTGTTATTTTCAGAAACACTAGTTTTGTTGAATGAAATGAACAAATGGCACATTAAAAAACCAACAACTTCCACACAGTAAAATCCACCACATGGAATTTTTCGTGATGATGCTTTCAGATCAGGCAGTAAATAGGCTTATTGGTTCGTCCTGAATGTTTCAAGTGATATAATAACATTATAGATAATTTACAAGCCGTTAATTGTTCTTACCACAATGAATGCAGATTTTCAAAAAGTAGACTGTAGCACCACAGTAAATTTAAGGGAGGGGGGACCAAAAAGCAGTTCATGAACCGTTCAAGGCTAAAGTGAATAACTTTGCCTTCAGCCAGTGATGTCATGAAATCACAGCACAATTACACAACTCAAACAGTAGACAAGAGCTGCTTCAAACCAAACTAGGACCTCACTGATGAGCTTCTCCCACTGGGGATGTAAAATGTAATATTGTAAATCCTGACAGGTTCAAACAACCAATCTACTTAAATAAAACCACAAATGAGCTGCTTCCAAATTGCATTCGCGGGATAACTTTGTGATAACAGCAAGATGCTCTGGTGGCTTTAGTAACCACACTTACATTACTTTGCCTTCTCTCACAGGGGCTTCTGAGTAAACATGGTGTGTTTGTGTTCGTCCAACAACCATCAATCTTCCACCTGGACATATTTACCTTTGTGCTCCATGTTCGCAGGTGACACAGCAGGTCACAAACAAACATAATCTGCCAGACAATAAGTTTACAAACACAATTTTTTGGAGACAGATGACACAGTCAGATGAGATGAAGAAAGAAATGTGTCACCAGTTGTCTGAGATATTGTGTTCCTATTCAGGACTGTGGGTCTGTTCGCTCCGTCGTCTGGAGTCTCGCTCCACTCTGTAACAAGTGTACAGACCCTTTATTGTACCTGTGACATCACATGAGCTTACTTCAAATCCCAGAATTTAGCTGCTGAAAATCATTTAGGAAGTTCAACAATATTATTCCTCAACACAACTTGGTAATAACTTGTTTAAATTATGCTGGCAAAAGCTTTATTAGAGCCACAAAGAGTTCATGAAAGCCACTTCCTTTGGTTATTTTATTTAATTACATTGAGATTTCATCAAATAATTCATCAAAACTGATTAGATTTGGCACAAAATAGGTATTTTTCATCTGTAGGCAATGAAAACAAGAGGAATTGAAGAAAGGCTTTCAAACTATTTTGGAAAATTTAATGATTAATTGACCAAAAAATTGCTTTCTAAAAACAAATGATTCTTTTGTGGGAAACTAAGATATCACTCAAAGGGAATTTTCACACACTTCGGAATGTCCGTTGTAAAATCTGATTAACCTTATCTGAGCTTTCGTGCAGCAATTTTTTTTATTTTAGCATTGTTGATAGAGTGCTTCATACTAAAAGTTTGTGATTATTTAATTAAGATGATCTCTGAAGGTTTTTTACCAGAGTTGTGTTCTGAATTCTGAACTCCTACGAAACAGCATTGATTCATTTACATCAGAAAAACATCACCTTGTAATATTTCAGAGGGTAAAAGATGTTTCCTCAGGCTGAACATCCTTATTTTCTGCTTGTGTTGCAGCATCATTACACACACCAGTACACCAAACTTCTGAGAGAGCTTATCTTTGAAAGAAAAAAAAAATAAGATGCTCAAATTAGTGGGTATGAAATTTTTTGAAAACTTCCTATGCAAAGGGTCTAGGAGAAATGGCACGGTGCTAATTATACCCTGAGACACAAACCTTCTTCCTTGTGAACATCCTTAAAACAGCATTTCATCATGAGGATCGGGATTTAATGACTGAGAGGGATAAAGAGTGAAAAGGCAGCATCAGAGAGAGAGAGAGGGGGAGAAACTTTTATTGTTAATGACTGTCTATAGGCCGGGTTGTTCCTTGAGAGGACGCGACTGCTACAGACAGCGGTGACTCAAGAGAGAGGAATTGGGGGTTGGCTGTCCTGCTTTTTGCTGCCCCTTTCATGTCTTTTGATGTGAAAACAAGAGAGAGGAGTTCAAAGAAAGATTCAAAAGGTGCCTGTCTCCCAACTTCTGATGGAGGAGCCGGTCCACTAATGTTTTCTGATTTCGTCAACTTTTGTTAAAATTGGTCAGGGGCTGGTGCCGTTTTGCATTTTGAGTACGGCTGATGAGCCGAGCCTCCACGCCAGGCACTTCATGCCAGATTGTACATCCCCTCGGAGAGAGAGAGAAAGAGAGAGAGAGACAGTCAGAGAGAGAGAGAGTCAGAGAGAGAGAGAGAGTCAGAGAGCGAGAGAGAGAGAGAGCACACAGACTTTTGAAGGTCTGTATTTCTCTCTGACTGTTTCATTCAGTATGTTGTGATGCAGGAACAGGAGGGCAGCCATGTGTAGAGATACAGGCACTTTACTCTCCCAGACAGCTGCTGGAATGAGTGTGAATTTATCAGCCAGTCATCTGTGCCATGCCTCTGCCCACTCCCCCTCCATCCCCACCCACCACCCAGAATTAATGACTGCCTCTCCTCATTTGCACCCAATCATGACCAGGATGCCGAGGCAATTGAAAATGTTTACTTCAATTGCAAAAACCCTCCATGTTCCACAAAGTGGCCTGTTTTCACTTTGATGGGATTGCTAATCACAGCGACGTTATTTATGTGTGTTTTGAATTGGAGATGAGCCTAGGCTAGGATATTGGAGGGGAACCAACCTTGCTTGGGGCTGCTAAACCTTATGGAGAATTTATCTTTTTTTGCGTTCCCTTTCTCTCAGTCCAACAGATTGGGAGCAGAATAACCTTGCTTTGAGGCTGCTCTATGTTGCTGTTTCGACTGCCAAATATATTACTTTTACAGCAATGAAATGAAATAGACATCAAAACACTTCACATTGCTTTCGCCTCATCGTCTTCATCGCTTAGTGCATGTACAGAGGAGCCACTCTTGATATCATTACACCCTTACACATTTCAGCTCTCCACATGAAGATTATTTCGATTTGATGCTCAAGATTATACTTTTTGTCTTTTATGATTTTACATGCAATACTGCGTCACTGAAATGCTGCTGCCTCATTTCACTTATTTCCTGACGCATTACTAGACCCTGCGTCTAATAAGGACGCAGCAGATTATCTAGCTTCTGTCGAAAAAGATGGGGTAATAAAATTCAGGCCTAATGCAAGCTTTCTGTGCATTTACAACCCCCGTGAAAACCTGTGAGGATTCACTCCAACATAGTTCATCAGATGAGGCAGGAAGTTAATTTACATAAGATTCATTTGCACCTCAAAATGTATGCTGCGAAAATAAGGTGAGGATGGGAAGATTGAAAGATAGTCAAGCCATCAATAAACAGGTTAAGTTCACAACAATTAACAGGTAGAAAGTGGTTTCAACAGATTTTTTTTTCAACTATTTGCTTCACATAATTCCAGACCCATTTGTCAGAAAGTCCTTGTCTTCAACAATACTTTGGTGCCAGAGTGCAGTCGATGCTGCATGTCAAAAGGAAATAAAACCCTGAATTGTCCCCTATTAGCATTCTTGCCTGGAAATTTGAGGTCAGAAGTTCTTGATAATCTGGGTATTTTTGAAATAAAACTCCTGTTGAAAGTTTGACAAAAAGCACTGAAAGTGAATAAAGCTTTGTGATTATTTCCAGACATTAATGCAGTGGTGGCCCAGAGGTTTGTGAAGCAAACCAGAAGGTCACTGATTCGAGTCCCCGGAAGGGCAAGAGACGATGATGGTGGAAGGAGGGAAGGCCAAAGCTTGCCCCCACTCTTGTCAGCACCACTGTGGGCCTTTGAGAGGGGCCCTTACGTCCAGACAACTCCCCGGGTGCTGTACTGCAGCAGCCCACTGCTCTTAGTGTGTTTGGTTCAGGGTAACTATGAACGAGAGGCGTTGAATGCAGAGAATTGATTTGCCGAGAGGATCTTGAAAGTAACTAACCGGTAAGCTCTTGGTTGATGGTCAAATGGGTCACCAGCCGTCAATAGAAACAATGTTGGGAGCTGCAGCATTCACTCACAAACCCTTCTCATTTACATACTTGCTTTGTGTTGTCCCATCCGCCCCCAGTGGTGGCACGGCAGTACGACAACAATCATCCACTGCCACTGTTTTCAGTCTGCATCATTCAACATTGTTCAAGCCATAGCATGATTCAGCAGTATAATCAGTGGCCCATAAACATGTCATAGATTGACGATGAACATTTATTTGGCTGCATCGAGGAAACACTTTGAACATGATCTGTGGCTGTTTTTACCTTCTTTCTGTCGTGAACCTGAGCCCTGGCAACAGAGTGGAATGAAATGGGTAGTTCATTGCATCAGACAGGTCTGAGGAGCTTTTCTCCACAGGAGGTTAATTTCTTATTGCTTGCCACATTCACAGAGTTCATTTTGAATCATGTTAGTTTGGCTGTCTATTCCCATTATCACTATCTGAAAATGCAGGCGTCCCCCCCCCCCCTCCACTTTGTAAATGTCAGAATGCAATAGAGGTGTCTGACAACCCGGGCATGCAAATGTGCTTTTGATGTTTTCTTGGGGCTGTGGCTGAGAGTGTTGTTCCTCCGCTGGTGTGAGTCTGAGGCATTAAAACGTATTCTCCATTCTCCTTACGCTTTTTTGGCTCCTGCCAGATAAATATAGCACAAGGTGACTTTTGATTCTCTCCCTCTTTCTCCGTGAAGATGGAGGGAAACAAAGCGGGGCTCTTTGTGTGCGTGGTTCGGTGTGAGGTGTAAGTTACGATGACAAGGTCCGGGGTCTGCCAGTGGCAACAATGCCAGTGTACAGAGAGTGACTCAGATGCTTACAGCACTTTTATTCCTCGAGATACTGAACAGAACCGCTGAGCGCGCTGAGCACACATTGGTCACATGGAACCTCAGATGGAGGGCTCTGATAAAGCTTAACCATAAACAGCATCCAGCTCGGCTCATCTATCTCTCCTCTTTCTCTCTGTTCTCTCGTGCTCTGTTTAACTCCCCCTCTCTCCCTCACCTCCTCCACCCCGCCCATATCTACTACTTGCCACTTTCTTACACGCGCTCTTTGTCTCTTTTTCTTCCTACCCTCGCCTCTCTCCCTCTCTACCTTCGTGGGCAGCAGAGCTTACAGCCCATCTGGCACTGACTCACAGGGCCCACTCTGAGCTGGGGGAGATCAATAGTGACAAACACTGCACATGGCTCTTATATTAAAAGGATTAGACATGGCTGCAAGCAGACAATCTACACGGCCTATTCACATATCTTTGCACTGTGCATGTGTTGACATGTGATGCCTGTTGTAAGGAATATAAATATTTAATAGGCCGTGATCGAGACAGGACTGCCAGTTTTCTTGCTCAAAATTTCCCTCTCACTTTCGCTTGTGTTTTTTCTGCCCCGTGAAGTTGAAGGTCAGAACCTGGCGACTGACAATGTGTCGGTGATCGAGGGCGAAATGGCCACCATCAGCTGCAGAGTGAAGAACAACGACGACTCCGTCATACAGCTGCTCAACCCCAACAGACAGACCATCTACTTCAAAGATGTTCGACGTGAGTGCCACTACGTTCCACACAATGTTATAACTGCATCTTGAACAAATCGAAGCGCGACACCTCAACGTGCCGACGCATGGCCCTCGCACAGAAGCTGAGACAAATGCAGGTTTTTACCACGAGCAGATGGGACGGATGAAATCCACTTTTTGTTCTGTCTTGATGCTTGAATAAGTTGCTACCAATTTTTTTTTTTTTTTGCACTCATTGTCTGGTAGTCTGTCACTGGTTCCACTGTAATAACTACTTTCAGGAATCTTCCTCAGTTGTAGCCTCCTCCTCCTCCTGTAGTTTAACACCCACTAGATCATTTAAACCATTGGTTCTCACGTTGGTGTATGGGTGCCTCATGGGGTCCTGGAAGGCATTCCGGGGGGTACCAAGGGGGCACTCAAGTCTACCAAAAAAAAGAATTCATGAATAAATACTGTCATGCCATGTGGTGGAATGCCAATCATCCCACTCCATGGTTGGGGATAAGGGGTGGAGGGTGTTAAAAAACAGAGAGGAGACAATGAATCTTTCCGTTAAATTGAAATGAATTTGTAGGCTTTTTGTTTTAAATGAAAAATTAAAGCTCTCCCAAAATGAATGTTGTAAAGAATAATTAAAAGGATAAAGTTACAGTGCAGACCCACGAGTGCAGCTTATAAAGCTGAGCTTTTCAGCATAAATGCCTCTTACTCAATGCCAATAAGAAACAAAGCAGGCAAATAGTAGAATGGAAGACGGAAGATCTAACTGCATGAGCACTGATAAATTGGCATTACATGGGTACGAAAACAACCTCTATGTGTTTTGCCTGGTCAGCTGCTGAAGCAGCTCTCTCAACAATGAATGAAGCAATAGCTGAGGTGACGAGGTAATTACTAGACTCAGTGAAAAGCGAAGATAAATCAGCATCTCAACACTTTTTTTTATGATACAAATAAAACCCGATATTTTTCCTGTTTATCAAACAATTAATCAGCTGGTGAACAACACAGTGGCTGTAATTAGTACTAGATTATTAGAGAAAAATGTCAGGCCTGCCTGGTCTTACAGCAGAGTGAGGGAGCGCATCCCCTCAGTTCTGTGTCCATGTGTCGTCCACACTTCTGTGCTCATTTCACCAACTTTGTGAAATTGTGTTGCACAAGAGGAGCTGTTACAACTGTCAGCACATCTCGTGCAGAGAAATCTCCATATTTTTTTTTTTGCCTTACAGTGAAGGTACGAGCCATTACGACAAGATCGGCTCTAGATTCCTGTAAGATTTTCTGTGCAAGCACGACTCCATCTGTCCTTGACTTTCGGGCACTTTTACACAAGTCATTAAGCTCGGAATGCTCCGAGATTAATATGAGATAATTCAATGTGCTTCCATAATGGGAATACTTTTGTGTCCTTGTCGCTGTTCGATTTTACGATAATCTCTTAGATTAGGATATTGAACATTATGATTATGCATGAGCATATGGGCCACTTCTACTTTGAACTGAGTTTTTGTCTCTGCTTTTTTACTTGTTTATATCTGGGATCTGAGCCAAGATTCAAGGTGAAAGAGAAACACCCTTCATTTCAGTCTATATTGCATCCCAGCTGTTATTTCACAAGTCTAGGTAGCGAGACGTGTGTTCCATTTTCTCACTTGCGGAGAGCATCAGGGGAGTTTGGGTACACATCTTCGTCATATTTGTACAAAATACCCCGAGCTGCTTGAGAATATGGCAGAGAAGAATGGACTAAGCATGGATCACGTCACGCTCGACACCTTAAAAATATTTATTCTGACACCGAGGAGCAGAAAGAAAAGCCACAATGAATAATTAGCTCTTACATCCAAGAAACAATCAATATCAGCTCTGCGCAGTTAAGGAAATCTTTCCACGAGGTTAAGACAACCTTTTCCTCTTCACTCTTTATTGAGCTGCTCCATGTGGGCCTGTAAACACATCATTTTCTCTGCCTAAGTCAATGCAGGGCTTTTGTCAGTGACAAAAAAAAACAAATGGTTTTGTTTGTCTACAATTAGATCTGAATACATCTCAGACTTTTTGACAGGTGGCTCAAGTGTTATTGGGCCGCTGCTGCGTATTTGTGTTTCTAGTAATGGGGGTCTACCGAACCCCATGGCAGCGCTATTCTAGGCTCCGTTCCTAAAGGACTGCTGGTTCTGCTGGGACCCCCCTCAGCCAGTGGCATTGTTACCTGTCAACGGGGCCGCCTGACACAGTGGCAGATCTTTGTATACAAGGAAGTAAACAGCAGTGACACAGAGACACCCCAGGAGCTGCAAGAACAGCAGCTACAAGCAGAGCGGCAGCCACAGAAACAGATACGCACACAGATCATAACAGCTTTACAGTACCAGCGAAGGCCAAATAAACACGCTTCTTTTGCAGCAAATAAAGATGAACTATGTCACAGGTGAAAGCGGACCCACTCTTGTTCGGATGAACATTCATTTTGCCCGATATATGCAAAATGACATGCAATTTGGCAGCGTTGTCATCTGAAATGGGAAAAACGAGCCATTTTCATTACAGGTGGACCTCTGGGTGGTGAAGCAAATGCACCAACATTAGTCTTCAGTCTGACGGAGGTTTTATATATAAACCGATACCCGGCCAAAAAACTCAAAGGATCAGTTAATATGAGGTCTTAGCTTCAACTCCCAACAAAGTCATGATCGTCTTTTTTAAATGACAATGTGAATAAATAACTAAAAAGAAGTTAATGTGTGGAAAAATGACCAACAGAAATGCAGCACGATTTAGCATTATAGAGTTCTAGAGTGACTTGGTGCATTGTTTAGCTGGTTGGCAACAAAAGTATAATTTGATTTGCACTCACTGCTCTCACAGTGTTGAACTCAGACACACAATACAGCTTTTTCTTCTGGGAAAAAAACTTGGACTGTGACAAGAAATGGCAGAAGTTTGATTTATTTTACCAGGTTGGTAAAAAAAATTCAATATGGGTTGGGGTTTTTTTTCAGTTTCTGTTGGGCAGCAGGGTGAAGTAGTCCCCGCACAGCCAGAAGGTCCTGGGTTCATGCTCGGAACAAGCCTTTCTGCGTTGAGTTTGCATGTTTTTCCTGTGTACGTGTTCACCTACCAAACCAACTCTGGAAAAACAAGAAACACAGGAACACACAAACTGCACCTGTAACAGGGCAAAGTGACTGTAAACACTACGGTACTTTCCTTCTCAGGTCTTCTTGGTTTTCAGCCAGTAAACGTGTGGCTGTTTAGCTGCCAATTGTTAACAAGTGGCTGCTGTTTAGACTGTGTAACTTGTGCCCTTATGAGCAATGAGGATGAAATAAAACTGTTGGATGAGGTGCAACAATTACCCATGTATTGGTCACTTGACAGTTTACTGGTCCTAGAATTGCTTTTAGAGGCAAAAACCCTTCTAGTGTTCATCTCATAAATTGAAAACTTTCCTTTTTTTATTATTCTTTGAGTGTGAATTTGCAGAGTTTTTGGACATTGATTTCTTTAGATAAATGCGTGAGAGGATTAACTCAGAAATTAGCTGCTAATGAATAAAATCACAAGACATATTTGTTGTTGAAAATGTGCATCATCTAGCAATTTCTCCACAATGTACACTCCCTGCACTTTCATGTAAGCACAGTTATGGAGCAGCCTCGTGCAAACTGCTCTCAGCATCTCAGAAGTGAAGGGTTCCCCTCCCGAGCAGGTGCTTCGGCTCTCAAAGTGCATCAGCGTCATTGTTTCCCTTTGAGGAGAGACTTCCAAAGAGCTCTCAAATTATATTGGGGGATGAGAGTTCATGTTGACACTGCCCCGAGACCTTTGGTAATGATCATGATGCTAAGTGTAACGCCTGCCGGGAATAATGAACTCCCCCCGCTCCAAACAAGGGCTGAATGGAGTTCGTTAGCTCGACAGATGCAGAGAGGACTTAATAAAGAAGGCAGGTCAAAACATCAAAAGGGCTCCAATCAAATCAACCGAGGCTGTTTATGTAAAAGAGTGCTCAGGGATGAGGGCTGACCCACATGAAAAGCAGTGAGTGAAAACTCAGGAGAGAGATGACTAAGCTAGTTTGATGACATTAAAAGAAAAATCCAGCCAATCTTTACAGGCAGAAGTGTACAGATTCCCTGGTTTCTCTTGATTTGGAGTTTGGAGCATTCAAGCCTCTCTACATCCACACTGTGATTTAATTCATTATGCATGTTTGAATGCCTCTCTTTTTCTGGAATATGTGAGTTTGATGCACCCATCCATGACCAGCCGCAGCCCATTTTAAGAGTTCCTAGCTTGTTAGGAGTCCTCATGAGCACTCTTCACACTTCCCTGTCTTTGCGAGTGCTCTGTGGACTGTAAAGCTACTTTATAAATCAACTTGTATGAATCATTTTGAAACTCACTTTTCTTTTACTCAATTAAGGAGAAAGCCCACAAAAGGGCAGCACTCGTGGCCGCTCCACTCTCTCTCCTCCGTCTCATTTTCTGCTCTTGTCTCCTCTGTCTCTCTCTCTCCTCCTCCGTCTCATTTTTTCCGAGTGTCTCCTCTGTCTCCCTCTCTCCATCCTCTGTCTCATTCACACCACTCTTCACTTCCCATTTCCCTCCTTACCTCCTTCCCTCACCCCGTGTCTCGTGTTTGTGTCCCTGTACTCTGTATCCTCACTGTCTCTGTCTCACATGTATCCCCACAGCTCTCAAGGACAGCCGGTTCCAGCTGGTGAATTTCTCTGACAACGAACTGCGGGTGTCTCTGTCCAATGTGTCACTCTCCGATGAGGGACGCTATGTGTGCCAGCTCTACACAGATCCTCCTCAGGAAGCCTACGCAGACATCACTGTCCTGGGTAGGTGTGAGGACGCGTGAACCTTAAACACACGCACGCACACACAGGCACTTTTTTCATTGTGTTTCACTCCATTATAGATACCGAATATGAAATAATAGTAATCTTTGATCCCGTTATCTTTAGCTACTGAAACAAAATGTCAGCCAATTAGGCTCTCGCGGTGCTCAACAGCATAACGAAAAGGAGCAGATGCTGAAACTGATGGCTCAGACCGCGCTGGTTTTGGCAGCTGTGTTGACTCTGTGAATCCCGGTGAATGTTGACTTGGCTGCTCCAAACGATTCCCTATTGAGAGTCAGCTGTGCCACACTTTGATGCTTTGGAGTGAAATTACTCTAGTTAAGCTTTATTATACATGCAGACATCCTGGGGGATTGAAAGGAATTAAAAGCACTTTAAAGTAATTACTCTAGTTGTACAATTGAAACCTAGCTGCAGTATTTCTGAACCAAGGGTTGCGTTTAAGAGTCCTTGAAATAAGCATCCCGCTGACTTTTTTTTCTCCTGCTTTCAAGTAACTGCAGTTCAGCAAGTCTGACATGGTGACTAACACCAGAAAATAAAGGGGGAGTGGGCTTTATCCAGTTCAGATTATTTCTGACAAAAGGGTGGGATGAGCTATGTTTCCAGAGTTTGGGCTACCTGGAGCTCATGGGGGTCTTCATATCCTCAGTTTGGTGAAGCACGCAGCTGCACAGACACTGAAGATCAGCACTGTGCTGCTGTGGATGGCTGCTAAACATATTTAAACCACTCAAGCGAAAAGAAAAACATATTACTTTAAATGTACTCTATTTTTGGACTACTTTTTCACTGCCGCCAGCTGGCACAGGCGACGGTGTTATTCTACCACTATCTACAGAGCCAAGAGGCTTCATTGAGAAAAAAAAATGCAATTTATCCAGCAGGAGTTGGAAGTTGTTGGTGTGAAGATGCATTATAAACAAAATGAAAAGAAAAAGGAGAGGATAAAGTAATTTTGAGTATTTCACTGAGGAAATTTAAGGCTTTCTCCAACATCAAAACTGAACGAGAATAAAAATTGATATGGAAACATTTTAAATTAAATCTTGAGTTTTTGTCAACATTTGCACTTCAACAAATTTTCCCCACAGCAAAAACATGTACACGGTGCACGTTATTTCTTAGGTAAATTCACAAGGCTCGGCTATTGTTTTTTTCCTTTCTTGTGTGCACATGTGGTATTTGTGTCAGTATAGCTGTTCGGCTCTTGAAACGCCAAACTGTCTAATCTATAAATGTCTTTATGATTTATCATCCTGCTCTCATGAATCACAACGGTGAAATTCCTTTTTCCTTGTTCCAAGGTAAACATGTTGTTATTGTGTTTAATGCTGAAATAAAGAAAATCAATGACCTTCCCCATGAGGGAACATCATGTCCACCCTCCCACTCTACATCCACACACAGCTGTTTGCAGTGTGGACAGCAGGAGACACAGAGTGTGCAACTGAGAGGAGTGGTTGTTTAAATGTTACAGGTTACATATGGGTTTGTGAAGAGGGACACAATTAAGTTCTCCATATTCACATTGCTTCACTTCAGCATTTAGTAAAAGAACATTCCCACAGTTTGTCTCAATAAATCTGAGGAACGTTGTTGGTTCTTTCACTTTGGACGAGCATTACAAAAAGAAAAGGGGCTCCATCTGCAACCATTTGGTCTCAAAGCGGTAAAAAGTATCTTTTCTTTCTTCTTATCAAACTAGATGTAGGGAGTAAAAATCATTGCATTTCTGGACGAGCCAGCAGTTTGTATTTATTGCATTTCCAAGCATTTCTTCAAACCACAAGCAATCTGGCTCCAACAACATCCAGCAGGTAACAGCTGACAAATGGCAAGTGCAAAATAAAGAGATGTGTTAAAACTAACAGCAGGGCTGCAGGCTTTCTTGTTATGTCACAACATCACACTTTCTTGAGTTAGCTGCTTGATTTGTGTCCCTCTCAGGTGAAGTCAGAATTGTGGCACTAACTTCAAACTGTCTCCTCTTGAGAATATGAACGGGCAGAGCTCTGATTTTAGGAGAGCTGGTGCAATCTATAGTTCAGAGATGATCTATGTAACCACATCTGGAGGCATATAAATTCTTAATGGTGAGAAAATGCAATTCACACATCACTGAAGTGTTTCTACAGTTGAAGCCAGTACCATGTTTCAGCCCAGACAAATGCAGTGTGATCATTTAGTCCATGAGCGACACAAATACAGACACAAATGTACAAAAAACATATTCTTCCCAAATATGAAACTGTGGGTTTTTCCCCAAAAAAAGAATGCAAGAAAAAAAAGATATGAAAAACTAATTAACGGATAAACCCTCTAAATATTATCTGATTACTACAAATCGAATGCATGCAACACACATACGACTTGTCACGTGGGATCTGTTTGCAGAAAAGGCTGAAACATCACCAAAAAAACAAGAAAAACAACAAACCTGCCCTGCAGGATTACACACTCGTACTACCTCAAACTTCAAACTTGGGTTACTTGCAACATCTCCCACAGAGCAACATCTCAAAGCCATTGTCCAGTTGACAAAGGCGGTTGCTAATGGTTATGTCAGCTTCCCACTGCACATGCCACGTCAAGTCAGGCAAATTACTACTGCGCACGCGTGCGTGCGAGCGCGCACGCGCACACACACACACACACACACACACACACACACACACACACACACACACACACACACACACA
>JAUESF010000016.1:16971188-16985162 GCA_032274765.1 Malacoctenus tetranemus | reverse complement strand
GTAAAAGCCAGACTGGCACTGATGTGAATGTTAAGTGAGAGGAGTGCATCGTGGACCCAGCCAGCACACACGCACGCGCGCGCGCGCGCGCGCACGCCCACACACACACACACACACACACACACACACACACACACACACACACACACACACACACACACACAAACGACTGATTGACTTCAAAAAGCCGTGCACACACCGAGGAAAGCGCTCATACGGTCCGAGAGTGTCCATCACCAACCTGCCAACCTGCTGGCAGTACATCCAACCTCTCTGCCAGGGTCTTGTTAGTGTGCCTGATCCCTAAGTAAAGATCCGACTTCTCTTCATACACCACATCAAATACATGCCAACCGTCCATCAGCCTGGTGACCGGGCCGCTGCCTGGTCTGGCAGAGAGTAACTCGAGTAAAACCAGGCAAATTATAAAGCTGCAACTCCAACCAAAGGTTTACTCCTGTCTAAACTCGCTGAGAATATGACTGACTTCTTGTATCCATTTCAAACTGAAAGCCGCCTTGTGTTTCAGGCAAGCTTCAGCCAAGAATTGAGCTTTGCTGACTATTTTTATTCTGCCTCCCCCACAAAATCACCACAGTCATTTGAACATGAGGAATTCTTTCCAAAAGCGCTTCTCAAGTCAATGAGTGAAATTATTCTATTTTCTTATCTCAATAAATATTAGAAAAACACCTCACGAATTTGTCCCAAAATCTTCAGTTTCAGTGTCATTGTTGGGAATGTCTGCGTGGTTTTGTGCGTCTATAAACATGTCTGTGCCGGTGTATCTTTCTCTGACTGTTGTTGTTGCTGTGGGTCAGTCCCGCCAGGCAGCCCAATCATCGAGAGCCGTGAGGATGTGGTCAGCGAGGGGAACGAGACGGAGCTCACCTGCACCGCTCTGGGCAGCAAGCCAGCCGCCTCCATCAGATGGATGAAAGGGGAGGAAGAACTGACAGGTCAGTAGAATAACAGCCTCTCCCAGTTTGCTTCACATGCTCCGGGCCTGTCCACATCCCTACAAGCACCGGTCTCAGGGGGGCTCTTCCTCTGTGAGCAAAATGTAGTTCTTCTCTGAAACATTAATGCTCGTTGTACTGATTATGTTGACTGACATAACTATAGAATAATAATCCTGAGTGGCACATCCAGCAAGAGGAGTGCATGCGTTATTTTTGCCCTTTATTTCTTGTGCAGCCCCCCACCCCAACCCATTGCTGCTGTCCCAGCCTGGGCTGCTTGCTCAGCTACAGTGTGTAATGATCAAACTATGCCACTGCTGCAATTCGGGCTCAGGTTATGCTTCTCATAAATTTTATAAAACATTTGCCTCAGAGGCACTTTCATCTTGTGAAATTCAAAGATCCATATTTGGGTTTCCAATTGCATAAATATTTACCGTCTACATTTAGTTACACCTTCACGGCTTATGCAATATGCTTTTAAATCAGTGAACTAAATCTTTTTGTGTTTACTTTAATCCGTCCATACATAGTAAACACAGTTTCTAAACTCATATTTGCAAATTTCATCTTCATTCGAGTGCCTTCGGCCAGCTGCAGGCTGCGGGGGGAGGGTGGAGGGTGGAGGGTGGAGGGGGGGCTATATAACCAGTGAAAAGTCCTTATTGCTTCTCAGTTATGATTAGGGGTCATCAATTATTCATTATATATTTATTGTACAGCAAGGAGGATATTCAATTCGGTCGTATCGTATTTACACGAAGTGGATGTCTCTGAGCTTGTTGTCAAATTATATATGTATTAGAATGGAGAGGATTCATTTGGCTTGTTGAGAGATGAAATATTTAGACAAGAGCGAATCTGAAGCTAAATGCCATCTGTGCCTCCAGTGTTCCCTACAGGAGTCGAAGTCAATTTCTGTTTATGAGTTGTCGAGTGTTGTGTAGGGGAGGGAGAGACAACAGGATGGTTAGATCAGCGAAATGCCACTGACATGCTGAGCGGGGCTAATCCATAGTGGCAGTGGATACATAAAGAGAGCCAGAAAGTCACGTCCTCCCGTACCCCAGGAAACACAAATCACTTCTCATTACGGACGTGCTAAACAATTCATTAGCTCCTGCATGTGTTGAGTTTCAAAGGCACACGTCCCACTGGTTTTTAGAGAATCTCTCTGATTGTGTTTGTCTCGCGTCAGAGTGCGGCCAGGACGAGTCGCTGAAGGCAAGAAAGAAACTCGCCGCCCTAATTTAGGCGCACTTTTAAATTGGCCGAATTGGTTTTGCAACCATTTATCATGCTGGCAGGTCCGGGACTGACGGGCTCTGGCCTGCGAGAGACTCAGCACACAAGGTGGCAAAACGCTTGTTAGCATAAATGACAGCTGCAATATTATTTAAATGTAGTGGAGCCGTGTGCTCAGCTGCTACTGTTGCCAATAGTACAGCAAGAGATTTGTTCATTCGGACAGCTGCATTTAACGGTGTTTTTTCAACATTTGCGTCTGATTGTGTGAAGCTGAGAAGTGAAGATTTTGTCAGACTGGGTTGCGCTTTTGTATTTTTATTTACTTGATTAGAAATATTTGGTTTTATTCAGCAGAAAAACATGGGGGAAAAAAACGTGTTAAAAAAACACTCAGTAATTATTGCTGCAATTTCAAATTCATCTGTGAAAGATTCTGAATCATGGTCACAATCAATTTTCAGTAAAATAATCATTTTGGGATCCCTGAGCTGATCAGAAGTAACACTTTGCTTTTATTTTTTCCTTCAAAGAGCTCCGGCAGAGTTTTACACTCGACCTTGGGGAACTGTATTTGTGAGTGAACATTTGAAACTCAAGGTTTACGTATTCCTCCTTCCTGTTCACCTGCTGCAACATCTAAAGAGCTCCTATTTACCCAGGAAGAGTCTGAGACAGAGTCCAAAATAGCCGTAAAGTCACTGTGAATGAGATTTTGTTTTGAGTTTATTTTCTCACCAATGCATCTCAGACTGAGTGTTCGGGAGAACTATGGATTTGCCTTATTAATCTGCTAAATTTTGTACATGAAGCAACTGAAGTTGCTTTTGAAAGAATTTAAAAACTAAACGAGAATACATTTTTAAGAAAAGTAAAAACTTATGAGAAAAGCAAACAAAAGCTCAAAGAAGCATTGGAGTACAGGAACACACTCATTCACAGCACACAAAAACATTTTTGTTTTTAACCAAAATAATCCTGCCAAAACAATCTCTAAACTAAAATTTGGTTATTTTTTACTGGCTCCAACTAATTTTTTGTCTTATTCATATTTTGCAAAACTGCCTCCATTTAACTGAGCGCAAAATCAACCCTTACTAACTCCTTCTTTCACTTAACTCATAAACAAACAAACGAGTATCAGAGGAGCATTAAGGAAGTGAACAAACTCCAGTCCGACTATTCACAGGCAAGTCATGAGAAGTGCATTTTCTTCTGTGATTTCTGAGAGGATTTCAATGACATTGGCGATAATGATGTCTTTAGAAAGTACTAGACATACTGGATCTGAAACTATGTGTCAGACAAGGAGTAGTAATTGAGACCAACTGCGGCATTTGAGCAGCATGGGTTTGAAGCACTTAAATAGCCTCTGCGCGCCTCGTGTCACTGCAGCTCCACCTGCTTGCCCACGTTGGGAAGGAGCCCGATTCTGCGGCCAAACTACGGCGGCGAACTCGGTCTTTCATCATCTCTTTCATCTGTGCTTCTGGGCTTCACCACATCTCTACTCAGCTCACCTCACAGTGTGAAAAGCTCCAGTCCAACAGGACAAATATCATCCTGTCTTGATGTGGGTTTGGCGAGAATAAAAATCTATATTATTCCTCATTTTTGCCTGCGTTCCACACCCACCACCGGTGCTGGAGCAGTTTACCGTTGATGCCGCGCTGAAAGTGCTTGATCACTGGCGTCTCGGCAGCGTGTTGGCAGGCAGAAGACTGGAGGTTAGAGACTGACTGAAAGAAAATGTCACCCTGAGAAGAGGCTTCGCCTGATTGCACTGGGATTGATCAGTGCTCGATGCTCACAAGAGCGTTTGATTTGACATCTCTGCTGCAACTCTCAAATCTCCTCTGCATTCAGATTCGAGTCCTTCCGCGACCTGATCCACAGTTGTTTTCCTCATCTGGGTTCGGATGACACCAATAATTGACAAGCGTCGGCTGGCCGGTACATCAGTAATGCCTCCGTCTTCATGAGTCTGATCTTCAAAACATGACTCAGAACTTTCAGAAGTTTTTCAATTGTCTCCAATAATAAAGCTAATTTAGTTTGAGGAGTCACAACCAAAATAATTGCAATTAGAAGTTCGAGTGAAGGGGTTTTTTTTCTTGTTTTTTTGTTTTTATTATGACAGCATCATGATGAGCACGTTCATAGCTGTTTTTCTGACCTTGGGTTGTGTATTGCTGGTCCCTTCGCTATTTTGCATGACGCAGAGGTCAAACGAGAGACACAACATCACGGGACTTTCATGCAGACAAGGAAGTGCAAGGCGGATAGTGCTAATTTGGCAGAAACTGTCGCTTTGACATGGCATAGAGGTAGATCAGGTTTTTATTTTCAGCTGAGACAAACTTACCTGTTGGAGGAGTGAGGTCACGATGTGCCGCAAAAAGCAAAACCATAACTGATCAAAGAGGAGTCTTGCGTGCTTCCAACTATTTCCTGGCATTGTGCCACTTTTATAGCCAGAAAAAGAAACAAACAGATTTTTTTAAAGCACACAGTTTCATTCAGTTTCATATTTCTGAAGAAATTGTGATTTGTTTATTCAAGTATGATTGAAAAATTCTCAGTTTCAGCATTTTGCATGTTGTTTATATCCAAAAAATTTAAGGAAGGGATTGCACATCTTTGCACTCAGTTTTTTTTTCCTCGGGCAATAAGGTAATTAGGTTGTAAACATTTTAAGCTTTGGTTTACTTTTGAACATAGGTTATATTCTTCAAACCTGACCAGGTAAGATTGTGAAACAAGCAAGAAAAACTTAACGTTAGGTCCTTAACAGAAAATCTCTCTTCCTATTTTCAGTGTTGCCTCCAAAGCACACATGCACACAGCGAGACAACAGCTAGGAACCAATCTCAGTCAAAATCCTTGCTAAGAGCATTCAACTACCTCATTTGAATCTCCACAAATATGCCGCATAATCACAAGCTCGACACAAGCCAGCAACTCCTTCTACGACTCCTTCAGGTGTTGCAGTTGGTAAAAAGCCACTCAAATGTTTTCTGGTTTAACTTCTTGTTTTATCCGAACTTGTTCCGTTCGAAGCTCTGTTCTTTCTTCAGGCTTTTGCTTTGTTTAACCAGGCACCTGAAGCAGATGAGGTGTGGCTGCAAAAGTTTTTAGGCTCATGTTCTCTCGACATTCTGCAGCGAGTCCACCACTGTTAGGTTAATTAGCTAAGGTCTAGTGCCATGACTATGAAGGTGAATGCACTATGCCTGGTAGATATAGAAGCAGTAAAAAAGTGCTACTAAAGTAAAAGAATTTTTTTTCATTTTTTTTCAATGTGTTGAGCGACTGTTGGGATGTAAACACAGTTTTAAACAAGAGTTCTTTAAAAACACATAAAAATCTGAAGTAGCTTCAATGTTCTCTTTGATTATTTTATGTGTAAGGCGTCATACATTTGTGCAAACAGACAAGGCAGAATGTCCACCAGTTTTTTCTTTGATAATGACTTCAAAATTTTCTCTAACGTCACCATATGTTCACTTCATGCCGCCTCCTCCTGAGTCATTTTTGATGGTCAGTCCAGGACGAGAGCCTTTGTGGGATGCATCTCCTTATGGTACATTGTGGCCGCCACTACTGCCTACATCTATACATCAAACATTCACGATACAACATGGAGTACCAGAGGCCAACGTGTAAGAGTCGTTTGCTTTTGCCAGGATCAGGTTCAGGCTCCTCTGATACAGCACAGAAGCAGCAACACAGCAGCCAGATCCTGTTTATTGCTCTCTTATGTTTCTCTCCATTTACATCCAAGTGCTTCGATTCGCCAGACATTCACTGCACAATGTGACACGCCTCGAATTGACATTGTGAAGCGTGATTGCAAAGTGGAGTTTCATTCGAAATGTACACAGTGTGTCATACAGCAATCGCGCACCATAACTGTTGTCATGCAGTCTAAATGCAGCGCTGGTATTGTTGTGAGGTAATTAGTGTGACTGGCCGAGAGAATAATGACTAATCACCACATCTCTCCAATTCGCACTCCACTTCACCCAACTCTTTGGCGCAGAGGGCGCTGCTTCTGGCAGGTCTACTCGAAAATGCCCTTGTTGACCTCGCAAATATAATCTAACACGCTGTGCTTTAGTCTTGTTATTGCACGGTGACAATGCAGCTTTTAATGTGAAATTTCTGGCCTTATTTGGCAGGGGGCAAACTTACGGCTGATCACAGCCCTCTGCTTTAGTGGAGCATTTTTGGTTTTGCACTGTTGTTGCTGTGATTTTCAGTGCAGCAAAGTCATTTAAATGTACGTCTTTAGTTAAGACTTTACAAGGCGTAAAACATAAATATTCATATTTATAAGCACACTACACTTTTTTTCTGTACCCCATAATACTTTTATTCATTTTGGGTGAAACATCCCAGCAATCACAGCTTCCTGAATTGAAAGCAATTTATTTTTATGCATTCTTTCACACTGTTCCCCTTTTTATTCCCGCTGTTATTATTATTATTACTATTACCATTTCTGCTATTACACACTTACCCTTCAGAAATGGTCAGTGTGTTTTTCAAACAGTCAGTTCTCTTACCGCGGTTGGCAGAGTGGTCCATTTTAATGGCCTCAAGTGCTCTGACCACTCACTGATCCCACTACTTTAAATTTTATGTAGGCAGGTCTTGGGTGGGTGGGTGTATGTTACATGGGGTTAATATCTATCAAGAGGCCACATATGTGTGTATTGGTGATCATCAACTGTGGAACAACAGTGTTTTGCCCTCTCTGAGTCCAGCCGGGCTCCCCTGTGACAAGGCTGAAATGAAAGTGTGCTGCAGGTCAGTGTGGGGCTGTAATTATTTCCTCACTTCATTAAGTGCGAGTAAACCATCACACTCAGCACTGCAGCTAATGCGATGCCCCTGTGGCATTGTAATGCTCTCTAAATGAATGCCCCACTGACAGCCTAGGGCCTAGTGGGCAGCAGATTACTGCAGGGTTAGCCCCAACAATGCTCAACCCTCAAGCAGCAGAAGCATTCATTATCGGGCTTGATATGACCCAGCCGCTCCTCGCTGCTCTCGTCAAAATCGAAGGCCTTGGGCCTGTCTGAATCCTCTAAAGTCTCGTTCGGGCACCACATCACTGAATCATAAATTAAATGTAAATGCCATCTGAAAGTACTTCACTTTGACAGGTAATGTGCTCTTAATAGCCAGGCATATATGCTCATTATAGGCACAGCAGCTGGTGCAGGATTGGAGATTTGTTTGGGAGCTTTTTTAGCCATTAACTTTATTTTCCCCCACTCATGCTCGTGATGCTCTTTTTTTTTCCAGGTGAGATGACAATTGAGGAGATGTATGACAGGATGTTTACTGTCACCAGCCGAGTGAGATTCCCTGTCACCAAAGAGGATGACGGGATGCCAGTGGACTGCATCATTGACCATCCAGCTGTAAAGGACCTCCTGGCTCAAAGACACTTGGAAGTGCTATGTGAGTCACCCAAAACTTCAGGTCATCCAATCTCGAACCAGACAAACTCCTCACATACGGATGCTTTCTTGGGCTAATTGGCAATTTATCTGCTGACTTGTCTTGCTGTAACATGGTTAACAAGAGTAAAGAGGCCCTTTTACTTCACTTATAGTGACAAAAATGTAGAGCCAAAACGGAATTATATTCAAAACAGTAGTCAACAAATTTATTTTAAAAGCTGTAGGAAGAATACAAAAGAATCTGCAACTAAACTTGTAAGAAGAGACCACATAGAAACTGTCCACAGTGGCGAGGAGCACATTCATGCGACTTGAGGAAAGTAAAGATATTTCTGATAGTCTTGGATACTTTGCCACAGTCGAGGAGAGGGTCGCACAATTTGGCTCTGTTGATCTTTCAAATCCAAGGAGATGTGTGCAAGCTCGACTGGCACATTTGAGTGGGGTGTTCTGCACAATATTCATTATGTTGGAAAAGAAAAAAAAAACAACCTTCACCTGTATTAACTTAACCCCTCCAGCTCAAGGCGAGATTTTTGTCAAATTTCTACCTGAAAAAAACATCCCAAAATCCACTCAATAGAAGCTCTACAAATGCAAGGCCAAAATAAACAACCTTGGGCTCTCTGGATGAGAGACACTCAGGAGAATTTTGAAACACAATAAGTCCCCTCATCCTTATCTCCAGGCCAGAGGGGACATTTGAACAACTCTAGCAAAAATTGACATTTTTACTGAAGCCAAATCAGAACCGTAAATTATACACTAAATAAGAGCATTACAACAATGAATCAGGAAACTGTGTGTGACTGAATGCCAAACACTCTCAGTGGTAAGTCGACTGGATTTAATGCACCAGAAATGAAGCACAACAAATGATGCGTCCATCCTTCACCAAATCTGCCACACTCAGCGACCTTCACAAAACAGTGCAGACCAGACTTGCATTTTAATACAAGACATGACCTGGTCCCGGTAGAGAGACCCCCAAGGTAGAAAATCCTAATATCTCAGCAAGAGACATGATTGGATGCAAATACAAAAATGCTGAAATTATGGAAACTATTCTGTGACTTATTGAGCCAAGAACATCCTGGCCTTAAAACACAGGCCACAATGATTAGTTTAAATGCCTGCGTCAATTGCCAAATTAGGCTGAAAGTAAATAATGAAAGAAAGACAACATGTTTGGACCATTATGGTAAATGTAAAAACTAAATTTAGGAAGGAAAAAAATGCTAAAAAATTAAGTACTCTCATAATATATTAGTTTGTTTTTAGTTCCCAACTGTGCTTGACAGATATCACAATATTAACCCTTAATAGTAATTGTATGTGCACACACACTAATTTGTGCAACTTCGGAGGTCTGCTCTAGTTTCTAGAAAATGTTTAGCCTGGTTTCTTTTGCAATGTACAATTCTAAAACCTTCCAGCAGGCAAAGCCTCACGCCTCACGGGGGGTCCTGGATCATGCTCTGGGGTCATGTCAAGTTGTTCCAGTCACACATAGCTTCTGCACAACTTTTACATTTGTGAGATTATTGACTACATGTGGCCACCGTCTAAATTGGTACTATGGGAAGAGTTTATTCTCAGACCATTACATCACAGCAGGACTGTAGGTTTTTTGCTTCCTTGTTTGTGGATCATGCAGGTTAACCTTTAGATCGTAGCGCACACTGGTGCCTTGCCCCTTAGGATGCAGTCATCACAAAAGACTGAAGCAAAAAACATGTTTTTCTCAGGGGTCAAATGATGGTGGGTGCTCTTTAAATGTTGCATTGATTGAGGAGCTTATACAAACTGTGTTACACAGTGAAACATGAAAAAAATACGTTTAAGGTACCTTTTTGTACTCTGAGGTAACTGTTTTGTCTGACCTTTCAAAGAAAAAGAGAAAGCTTGACGGGAACCGTTTGACATTTTGACAATCTTTGGTGAGCATTGATAAGAGAGGGGGAAAAAATGGTTTAGCTGTAAGCTACGGTAGACTTAGTGGACGTCTGCTGAGCACATATGATAATCATTTTATCCTCCTATGTTTCACTCCTGGCTGTTTTTCTTTCATTTCACCGGTCGGATTCTCTCTGCACTTTACTTTGGAGTCCAATAATCGTTAAACTTTGGCTGAAGGTGTGTGTGCGTGTGTGTCTGCCATGCTGTAACTTCTGACACCTCGGCATTGTAAACACTCATCTCTTTTATTTTCAGATAAACCTGAAGTGAAGATTGTGGTGACATATCCTGAAGGTTTAACCAGAGAGGGAGACAATCTGGATTTGACGTGTATCGCTGAAGGAAAACCACAGTGAGTATTCACATGGCTGAGTGCACGTCAACGCCTGAAATGTCTGTTTAGTTTCATATTCCTCACTCTATACGCCTGTATCCACCAGTCCAAACGCCCCCTTAACCTTTACATTCATTGTACCATTTAAATGTTACCAGTTGTTAGCATGCTGTATAAAGTACATCATTAGACAGGGCCTGCCAATGGCTCTCCTCAGACGATCTCAGATTTGACCTTTTATTTCAGATTTCTGCTGTGGATAGACAGCGCTTGAGTGATGTGTCTGGTATTTGTGCTCTCCAGTCCCCATAAGATCAACTGGCTGAGAGTAGACGAGGATGTGCCGTCTCATGCTGTGGTCACTGGCTCTGATCTTTACATTGAGAACCTCAACAAGTCCTACAACGGCACCTATCGCTGCGTGGCCTCCAATGCTGTGGGAGAGGCCTACGACGACTACATCCTTTATGTGTATGGTGGGTATTACTCTGCGGAGCACTTGATGCTTAAATGCCTCCATCTGTCTTTTACATCAGAACAAAGTCTGTACTGCTTACATGGGAAGGTTTATAGACTTAACGGCCGACAGGAGCTTTGATAGGTAAGTAATTGCAACGGAACGATAAGGATTTACTGCATCATTTTCATGCAACAAACACAATCGCTTTCCTATCGGGAGGAACGGAGGGTTTAAAATCACAGAAGGTGGCTGCAGTTGACAAATCCACCGAGCTTCGTATTACAGTTGAAGATTTGAGCTGCCGCTGTACAATTAATGCACGTAAGCCTGACGCATGCAGAGTAGAAAGTAGGCTGTCGACTACGAACTGGCATGTTTGAAAACCACAAGGAAAGATTCAACTTGATAGGTTTATATTTATGCAAAAGAGGGAAGTAAAATGAAACAAAAACCAGCCTGGGTTGTCTCATACAGCAGAGCTCAGACTGTGGCTACAAGTGCACTCATATAACAGCTACTTTCTGTAAATATTCAGTTTGTGCAACTCAAGAATACATTTTGTGACCCCACTCGACCTCGCTGGCCTTGTCCACTGACCCTTTCAGTTGCCTCTTCTACTCATTGTGCAGTCTTTCCCACACATAGCCACTTTTAAGATACAACACCACAGATTGAGCAGAATAAACTCATATTATCTGACTCAGCATCGCTTAAACACGAGCAGCAGCTAATCCAGAGATTAAGAGGAATGAGGAGCATCGCATTGTTTGGTTTTTTTGTCAAACACAAATTTAAAATGTCAATATTGACTCAAATTAAAACCGAGTGACTGTCTTTAAACATTGAATATTTATTATGATTATGAGTGATCAAAATTTCTATTCAAATCAGCATGAATATCACTTGTTTTGCCTGCACATAAATTAATTTGCCACAAACATTTGCATACTTTGAGATATCAACAAAAAAGACATTTCTCTCACAAAGAACTGCCATGTTTTTCACGATGGCACGCATACAAACTGCAAACTTTTCTCCTCTTATCTTCATTTTAGGTTCAATTCATCCAACATGGATTCTTTTTTCCCAAACTTTTAAGCTTCCGTGCCCTTTAAACACCGGCCAAAGCAATGACTGGGCAGACATGCGATGTCACATCAGCGACCCGCGCACATATCAGCTATTGGTGAAAGCAAAAGGGTCATAAATCCTTCTCCAGCGACGGACTATATTGTCAATTACCCCAGACGTCATCTTTTTATGATCAAGACTGGCCTTGGTGCTGTTGACTTACATTGAAGTGGGTGGAATTTGAATGTGTTCTGCAGCCAACCAGCAAAGGGCAACAGAGGGACCAACTCTCCAAGGACCTGACTTTAAATGCCACAGACAGTTTGCTCCTCTTGGTTGACCTCTCTTCACTGAGGCCTCATTTTCATTTTACCTTAGCATGACTGTCAGACATTTCACACTAATTGCAGTTTTTTTTCTTTTCTACATCGCAATTCACAAAAAAAGAAAGTAAAGCCAAGATACAAAAAGTTAGGATCTAATACAAAGGCTGCTGCCAGCACATTTCTTTGGATGCAGTCGCACATAATCTGAAAAACTTTTTTTTTTCCCTTTTCCAAACAACTCAACTGTTTAAAGGCGCCAGGCATCTTTGCACTTGAATCCCCAAGGGGAAACAGCAGGAGGTAACTGTTTGAAGTCCTTAAAGCACCAAGGACTTCATCATTTAGAAATCTTGTAACGTGAAGTCGGTGAAGTACACACTTCTCGGACCTTAATTTCCTATTTTTGCTGGCTGGCAGGGGTGATGGGGATGAGGGGAAAATAAATTTTCAGCAGGTGCAGCCATTGTCAGTGAGTTTAGCTTTCTCTCCTTGGAGCGTTTGCTCCCTGCTGTCTCGAAAAGCATTTTGTATTTCACTCCCAAGTTTCAATTTGTTTCTGCCTGTGTGCCAAAAACATTGTCTGCCAGTGACCACATCCGAGATCTGCAGTGGAGGTGATTCTGGTGTTTAGGTTCCCAGTAAATAGAGCTTTATTTCTTTTACTTCACAGTGTAAATGTTGCCTGTAAACATACTTAACTCGGTGAAAAAGTGATGTTTGTAGTTGTCGAGCTTTAATTAGGCCTTTGCCTGAATCTAGATATAGACGTTTCTGTCGTTACAATCACGGCAAATCCACACTGCATGAAATGTTGCTCCGAACTTAAAAGCCCCCTTCAGTCAAAGATGTGTTTTGCTCGATGCCACTTCCCTTGGATGTGCGGTGCCTCACCATGCAAAATGTTCCACATGCTGAGTCTGACAATACAAGGCTTTTCCCACATTCATTTGCTGACAAAGAAGAGCTCCACAGTGTTCACGTGAAATTCACACATCGACATACAGGGAGGATTCTTTGACACTGGCAGTGGTTTGCAAGTGAAATCTTGTTTTGTTGCAAATCTGGCAGAAGTGTGATGAGTAAACTTGAAGCTCAGGTACTCTGGAAACAGACTTAGCATTGAAGAAAGAGACGTTTTAGCACATGAGTGAGCCTTTTGAAATTAACTACATTTGCACATCAGTGGAATATGGATTAATTTAACACAAAGCATGTCAGCCGTGAATCATTTATATCCCACTGTGTCTGGAAAACAGAAAGTGTTCTTTATGCGTACACAAACAATGACAACACAAAGACTTTTCTCCTTGTTTGAACAAAAAATATGCAAAATATTTTCCAGCAAATACTTTTTGGATTTATTATGAAAATTTGGATTCAGGTGGCAAATGTGTCAATTGTAAATGTGTGCAGTGAATGTTTTTGCATGACACATTTCAGATGGCACCAAATTTCCAAATATGATGCATTTTGGTTGACAGGAGAAAAACATTTATATGGTATTTAAGTGAAATGCTTCCATTTCCTGGGATAAACAGGACAGCTCTGCTTAAAACATGCTAACTGCAGTGTTTACTGCTCCTGGGTGGCACAAATAACATCTCTACATCTGAGTCATCAGAAGAAGACAGATTTTTTAATTTGGCCTGGTTAATCAGGACTCAAATTTAAGCCGAACATACTCCAAAGGAGAAGAGCCACGTGTCATGCTCAGAGCCGTTGTGGAAAACAGCCTCGTGTATTGTGACAGCAGATTGCGGGGGGTTTCAGACTGGTGGTACTGTTTTGATTATTACTCAGTCTGCATGCTAAGGTTCTGTTGACAACCATGAACCATGAACTGTTTCAAAAAGCAGTGATGTAACCTTCCTTTTTTTGTTCTGTCTGATGAGCTAACGTTTATGACAGTTACTGAAAACCTGCATTTGTGAAAATAAACGCATTTGTAATGGTTTTCAATTCAACACCATTTCACCGATTGTTGAGCATCAGCGAGTAGGATTTTAATGGCGGGACAAGGTCTTGGGCAGAGGCGGCAGAAAACCTGTCAGATTCAGAAGGAATTAAAGTAACACACACACACACACACACACACACACACACACACACACACACACACACACACACACACACACACACACAC
>JAUESF010000016.1:16954312-16970662 GCA_032274765.1 Malacoctenus tetranemus | reverse complement strand
ACACACACACACACACACACACACACACACACACACACACACACACACACACACACACACACACGCGCACACACACATACACACATACATACACACGGGGGCTGTGGGTGCACAGCTAATGCAGTCTTTTCTCCGCTTTTGAAGAGTAACCTGCGAGTGAATTTCTACACCTGGAAACTTTTTCATCTTGTGGTATTGTTGCTTCCTGAATTAACTGCAAAGCTTTTATTGGTGATCTGAATTTTCAGAAAGAATAAACCATGAAGGGATTTTAGGGATGTTTTAGAAACTGGGCCTCAAAACACAGCAGGACAACGCTAATCCAAATCTGCGCAGTACAAAGCAAACAAAAAAAGCACTGGTATTCCCGTTTGTCATAACCGAAATATCTTCAGTTAGACTGAGAAAACCCCCAAACTTTAAGTAGTTTGGTTGAAGTTCAAGGGAGAAAATACATTTATTTCCACTGTTGATACTGTGACATAGGTTTCCTGTGACTCCCGTGACTCTGCCGCCCCATGGTTATTCATCATCGTGCTCTGCCAGGCACATGATGACATCTGCTTTTTCCCCAATGGGCCCATAATGATCACTCCCAAACAAAAGGACAGCATATGCTAGCAAATAGCTCACTCAAGGAAGACTTATTCAAGCTTTCACAACTACATCTCTAATTGCTGCGTAAAGCTTCCTTGTGAAAGATTTAATGTGGTTTCTCGTCCTCTCAGATTCTCAGTGAGTACGGGAAAGCATGTTTTATTATTCTCCTACATACATCTTTAAAGCACTAATGTAATATTCTGATAGGTCAGAAGTTGTTACTGAATTGCCTGCAGGCATTTAGGAACTTGTGCATGATGTGTGTCTACCACCGCTGTTAAATTCATGTTTCGTTAGATTTGTGCTGCTCCCCGTAACACTTGCATGACTGACTGAAAGCAATGGGGAGCCAGAATTAAACCTACAGTATCCATGCGATCAGTGTTTGTGCTTTTTAGCAATGATTCCTTCAATTAGTAACCTCCTATCCACATATTTTACCAATTTCTATTAAACTCTGTTTCTCTGGTGTGCGAGCGTTGGAAGCTCTATGACTTCACCTCGCTGTAATGAGACACGGGAGATTGGTAAAAAGGTGCTCAAGCTGCATATAATTATATCTGCGACTCCCACTCCTCTTTTCTGGAGGATTTAATGCGGGGCGAAATCATGTTGTGGTCCATGGGAGGGTTTGTTGTCCCAGACTAATCATGCTTGCTACAGAAGCTTAATTAGTGTGGGTTTTTGCAACATAGATTGGTCTTAGCATGATAACCTTGTGCTATTTCCGTGTAGCCATCCAGCAGCAACCCATGCATTGCTCTCATCCAGCGCGCTAACTTTAGTCTCCTATTTTTTGACAGAATCACCACTTTTCTTCTCTTGTCTGGCATTTTTTGCTGTTTTGTTTCGCAATTTGTGGGCTCCTGTTAAAGCCATCACACAGCTGTCAAAGAAAAGCCTTTTGTTTAACTAAGGCCATGCAACAAATAGTTTTATTCTAATGAGTTGTTTTGTTCTTGATAAATATTTTCCTGTGAGAATTATTGATAGAACGAGGCTGAATTGTCCATCAATTCTCTTTTCATCCTGCTGCCACCCTCCGCCGGTGCTAGTCCTTCGGGCTCTTCCTATTTCAGAAAGACTAATGACCTTTCACAGCGCGACAGCCTGGACAGGTGTGAGGCCAATGTAAATCCACGTCAAATCAAGTCCTATTGTAGCGCCCGTATTATATGTGGCCGGTCCAAAGGCTCAGAAAAAAAAGCCTGTCATGCTGCTCGCCACGAGGGTGTGTCTGCAACGGGCTGTGAATTGTGCCCCCTGGCTGGTTTGTGGTGTGTGAGAGAGCCGACCAAAGAGAGAGAGAGGGAGAGAGAGAGAGAGAGAGGGGGGGGGGGGGCGAGAGAGAGAAGAGAGAGAGAGAGAGAAAGGGGAAGAGAGAAAGAGACAGAGAGAGAGAGAAAGGGGGAGAGAGAGAGAGAGGGGGAAGCTTTTCTAAGAGGCGACCTGGTGCTATAACTCACACATTGTGCCTGTTGGCAGGACAACTGCGCTCCCCTCACCACCACCGTTCAGCCTGCAGTTGACTTTTTGACCTATAAATCTTTCACGGACAAAGAGTCAAAGATTCACAAGTCACTAGAAATTTGGGGTTCTATCAGTGTTTTGACATAACACGAGCAGACAGGACTCTTGGGTCTCCCTGTTCTTATGAGAGACTGTCAGAAAACTGTGTCCTTGTGAATCACACTGATTCTACCAAACATGCAACACAGTGTGGAGCCAATTTCAACACTTCAGCTTGTGGATTATTTCTCACAATGGAAGTTTATAAAGTAAACGGTAATGACTTATTTTTTTCACACGCATTTTTCTGCGAGCTACCGTACTACCGGTGCACTATAAAGCCTCCTGCAAAAGGAAGTCTTAAGCAAGAGGAATAAATAGACAAAACTAAAACAAGTACAATATCTTCCCTGCTGTCGTGTTGGCAGGCAGGTTTAAGCAGGCATAGATAAACAATTTCTCCTACATTGTTTCACTTTATGGTTAAATTTTTCTCATATCAAATTCCTCACTGATACAAATGCTCCCTGAAAATATGGCCCCTCCAAAACACACACACATATTTCAGCCCTCATAATGCGGAGCCCCGAGTCATCCAGCCTGGAAATTGCCCATGGAGAATTCTTGTTCGTCTGGATATTATATGTGCCACATCCTATCCCGGCCTTTGTGAAGACCCTCATCCCTGAATGGCCAATTTCCTTCTCTCTTCCAGACTCTGACATTTCAGCTATCATACTGCCTTCGGTCACAGGGAAAGAAATCTAACCCACCCCCCTCTTCAAATGCTGTCAGAGGAGAATCTCTTCCTGATACCCTGATACCCCCCTACCACCATCAACACCACCTCTGCCATACACTCCATCCCCGGCGGCAACATTATGCTGTCCTTGATGTTTTATCATTAGTTTGGGAGTGTGTGGTCCCCTACTGCTGTCTTTTGATGGAGTGCAGACAGTAAAGGCATGGAGACAGCCAGCCAATTTCCCCTGCTGCGACTCTCCCACAGCAAGGGGTCGTGCTATCTCTCCCCAGCACCACAGCCGAGCATACATTCCCCTGATGAGGAAGCCTTCAGTGCTCCTTAGTACTGCTGCAGACCTGAATTGCCCTCCATTTTGTTTTTCTGATTATTTTGTTGGGGGTTAGTGACAGGCCTAATCAGTGCAGCGCGGGGCAGAGGATGCTGCTCGAGGCTCTGCTGCGCTGCAGCAGGAGACCACCAGAGTGGTTTAATTTGCAGTTTGGCTTAATTATTGAGACTGTGGAAAATAGCAATACGTTTGCGTGATTGCAAGGCATTATTATTCATCCATAATTAGAAAATTAATATAGAAAATAAATACAATAGCCTGCCATAATGAAGTATTACGCAGTTCCTATACAGTGAAATATTTGTGTATTACTTTGTGTTTTTAGCCATGATCGCACCACAGCTCAGTGAATTCGCTGGTTTGACACTTTAGGTTCAAAGTGTCTTTAAAATCGATATACAGATTTCTTTTCTTTAGATGTTGTCTGCAAAATCTTTAAACGTGTCTTGTAGATCCACAATGAGGGTGACAATATTTTTTGTTTGATGAAACGTGTCAACAACTGGATGTGTTAGTGAAACATCTGCTGGACTCATTAATGGTCTCCAGAGGACGGATCCTAATGAGTCATGTGGGGGTTTTTCATATTGGTCCAAGCTTTAACACAGTTATCAATCGATCGCTGGATAGAAAGCTTCGTGCTGCTCTTTATCAACTCAAGTTGTTCCATTCTATTTACTCAGTGCAATAAAGTTTGTCCAACTTGTTGCTGGATAAAAAGTGGAAACTACAGTCAAACGTGTTAGAAAGACAGGTCAACTACGAAGCATCAACATGTTAGCATTGTCAATGTGAGCGCGTTAGCAGGCAGACAACCATCTGTTGATCCAGTATAAACATGAGGACAGAGAGCAGCTCACAAGCTCTGTCTGGAAACTCCCATGTTCACCTGCCTTTTTTCTTTAGATACAACTTCATGGCTACTCGCATGAGCTCACACAGTAGCTTAAACATGCGCATGTTATGATTTTTGTAGAGCAGCTTCTCATCTTCTATGACTTTTGTCTGTTTCTTTACTCTTGTCTTTCTTTATTTCTTATACATGTTCTTTATTTTTTACTCTTTTCATCTAGATGCTCCCACTACTATCCCCACACCCACCACCAACCCAGTCAACACGCAAGGTACTGTATGCCCCCACTACTATCCCTCTTAGCGAACCTGTATGTTTGCCCCTGTGTGTGTGTTTGTGTGTGTGCGAGCTTGCATGCAGGTGTGATAAGGTGTTCGGGGCGAGAGAGAGAGCGAACGAGGTCTTGTACCTACAGCTAAGAGAGACTGTGGATGGCCAGTTTTAATCAGATAGTGCGGCTGATAGGTGACAATGAGGACAGGCAGTGCAGGGCTGTCAGAGACACCTGTCACAGCCTTTTTTCACTCACATGTTTGATCTGAGAAAATTTAGAGACTGCGCTTTGCTGCTCTGCTATCTTATCAGCATCTGCAGCTATATCTCAGCCGGCCCATCCATCATATTATAATGCCCTTTACATCTCCTCTACAAATGCCAGTCACATTCCGTCTTTGCAAGGCCGAAAAACATCAATAACTATTTTCTCAAAGACATACCAAGCGAATGAAAGGTGGCTCATTTGCCATGTTTCTTGCAAAGCAACCTTTTGGCAGCATATGTCCACACTATATCATACTTTGATTTAACTCTCTTGCAAAAATTATATAAATATTAACCACTGAAGTGAAAAAAATACTATTATTTCAAAAGCACTGTTAAGGCGAGACACATGGCGAGGCAACCTTGGGAGTTGACATTTGGATATGCCAGAATGTGACATTTCAATACAAAAAAAAAAACTATCCTTAAAGAATGGATCAGTTTATCAATAGCTGCTTTGGAGATACAGCAATTTTGCTCTTTTGTCACAGCCACTCAGCAATTCATGTCGCTTTAGATATCTGGAGAGGCAATATACAGGACACACAATGAGAGTGAAACTCAGACTGAGGCTGCAGCTAACGTGGCAGCTCGCTAATAACATTAATTTTCCTTTTCACTGAGGCAAAAAAAAAACCCCTCACCTTTCAGTAGTATTTGTGAGCATTTTGTATTTGCGTATTAAAGGCAGGGTCATATTTATGAGCTCTTCTTTTGAGTTCTGTATTCACAGTGACTCAGCTCTTATCCAGTGCATGTTTCAAAATCTCTCCTCCGGACCTACATTTCCTCTGCTCCAGCTGGAAGTATCTGTGGTGCTGCATGTTTGTGATCGTGCTGCATGCTTCATCTCAGCCCTCTCTCCGGGCGTGGCACAGCCAAAACAGGAAGTTGCTTTGCAGAGCCGTGCATTACTCCGCAGTTTTCCCTAAGCTCTTCCCCGATGCAGCCGTGTCTGTGTTTTCTGCTGTAACATTCCAGTAATTTCCGAAAGACAGGCTTGAAAGAGGATTTAACGTGATTTATGCAGTACATGCTGGGAGGATGTAATTGAGCTTTCTTGCAGTTCACTACTCTTCTAAATACCCTGTCACTGGGGCAATGCTAAGCTGGCTTGCGGTAGATTGCTTTGCACTACCTTAATCAGCATACCAGCACAGTATAGCATTTCCTTCTTGCCAACAAGGAAGTACAGAGCAAAACGTCTTACTCATGCAATATAACCCTCGTGTGAGTTATTGTGACCACAAACCCCAAGAGCCGAGAATAACTTCTGTCACTGAAGTCTCAGTGATCCCCCCTTTAAAGGTCATATATGTCAATTTCTCGGCTGTAATAATTCAAATTTGCCTCACATGTGAATTGAGGAGATCTCAAGATTTGTGCCAATGTGTTTATTGTTCAAAGATAAAGCATTTTGTTAGATGATGTCTCGATGATGTCTAACAAAATGCATGCAGGAAATTGGTTACCACAAATAAACAGTTAAAAAGAAAAAGAAGGATGCAGATAATCACAAAATATTATCGTGGCCATCAGAAAAAAACAGCATGTACACTGCAAAAAAAGTCAGATCCAGTATTTTTCTTTTTTTTCCCCCAGATCAAAAATATCTTATTACAAAGAAGTTGCACACACTTGTCTGTACATTGAACTTTGATGAGAATACAGGATTCTGGAGAGGGTTCATGATCCCAATGGCTTGGGTGAGGAAGTCAATGAAGGTCGCATAAATGTTACCTCATAACACACCGACAGGTCACACACAGTCCCAAAATGTCCACAATGTGGTAAAGAAAATGAGAGCTTCCTACTGAAACAACACTCTTGCACTGTTCACACCCGAGCAACATTTTCTCACACTGACCGAGAGAGTGGGTGAGTCAAGGTCTCCGGGTGAGTTCACCACCGCAACCGTGGCTACGTGATCACCACTGTAATAGTTGTATCGACATGGCTGGCCGATCTTGCGATGTAAATCACAACCACTTAAATATTCACCGTGTTTGTGAGTCAGTTACAACAGCCTGCAGGCGTTTACACACATCGACAGCCTCGGAGTAGCCAGTGCAACCAGGTGCACTGCTGTGTTTTGTCCTCATGACTTTGTGTAGCCGGTCAAACTGTCTTCATTAATAAATGCAATTCCTTCTTTCTTTTGTGGTGAATCAAATCATTTACTAATTAGATTTACTGGCCACATTGTGTGAGGGTCAGTCCACTTTTCTCCAACTGTGGCGAACAGATCTCGCTTTCAACACACTTCTTGTATCACATTATTATTAAATGACTCCAGATCTCAGACTTTCACATAGTTCAAAAGGCTGCAGTGAAGAAACACACTAAGCTTTGCTGTCACTCATTAATCCACAGAGGCAGCATGTCTTTAGAGGCACAATATTGTCCCTGTAATAAAAAAGAGCATGTGAGAGTCTTTCTGCATTACATTATTCTAAATTTGAATGATGATGATGATGATGATGATGAGTACATAATAATGGTTGTTTTGAAAATGTTGTGATTTAACTCACCAAATTTTCTCTGTGCCGTCCATGTTTTTCTTGAATTTTTTCCCCCTCGCTGTCTAGCTTCAGAAGTCTCGAGCCTAAATACAGTTTAGAGCGGTAGGGGAGCAAATGCCACGATGAAGCACAGAAACTCACAGTTGTTTGTGTTCTTTTCTGTTTCATGTTCAGAAAGTTTCACAGGAGTTCACATTGTCAGGTCTCCGGGTGTCTTTAAAGATGCAGAGAGGGTGTGTATGTGTGCGTATGTTTGTGTGCGTGGACCACTGGGGAGAGATAAGTCACCGCTTCATAAGAACATTTCTTTCATGTGTTTGAAAGTTTTCAGACCTTGTTTCGCTCTGTGTGTTTTTTTTTATATTGAATATTTACACTAAAACTAAAAGCTTTTAGTTGGCGCCTTGTATTTGGAGAAAAAAAAGTTGCAGCACATATTTGTGACCTTCACTCTCATTGATCTAAACACTTGATCCAGAAATATCGCTCCCAGCCCAGCTGAAAAACGAATTAGAAATTGCAGCATGAATGAGGTAAAATGTTGTCGTCAGGTTGGACAGTTGATGGTTGGAAAATGACATCCCCCCCAAAAAACCCAAAACAAAACCAGAGTCCCCCCACCGCATCTTTTTTTTCAGTGGGTGTACTTCTCCCGGACAGTGGGGGGGAATTTACCAAGATTCCTCAGCTCTGAGGGAATAAAGGGAGTCTGTGGAGATAATGCTCCAGCTCGTCAGATGCTCAGAGATGATCCAAGGCAGGGACATCATATCCTGACTAAGCCTCCAGTAAACCCCCCTCTCCCCCAGCCTGGTGAGACGAGCCAGCGGAAAGACATGGAACGAGGATTTATGTTGTAGACTTGATTGAAATCACCCTATGTTTTCACAGATCTGTGTTCCAGGGTAAATTGTTGTTCAACATGCTTTAAAAGGGATCTCTGCTGATTATTTGAGATGCAAATGATGAGTGGGAATTTGGAGTTGTCTTTATTTAATGACTTTTAATTGCTGTTTTCATTAATTCTTGGGGGAAAAAGTGATTGTCTTTACTTTTTATCTTTAACGGTCTTGAAATATTTTGATGCAGTCTTGAAGAATGACACATTTCTCATGTTTCCTTTGCAAATTTCATCACCAAAACAGAAAGAATTAAAGCCAGCAGCCATCACACAGTAAAAGCACCTGAGTCATGCCTCAGTTTTATTCCCCTTAGACTTGCTAATACTGTAATTCTAACAAAAATATAGTTATTCATTGTTGGCTGTTTGGAAAGTGTAAATCGTTATGTCTTTACCATGCAGTGCAAAGAATACACACATGACTTGGGGGTTATTGTCATGTTTTTGTTTTGACAGAACACATGGGATTTCTCTCTTTTTTCCTCAAGTGAAAAACTCATGCGATTTAGTGCCAGATGGTATTTTAGGAATCCATTTCTGGCAGGTCTGCAGACATGTTTTGTTTGCTGTTTCCTCCCCCAGCACCGGTGCATTTTAGGTGTTGGCCGGTTTCCACTGCTGTTTAGCGTTGGGATTTCAGTCTTAACTCCTTGTACACTATTGACTTCAGCAAAGACTGTTACGAGGGCATTTAGTATGCAACATAATTAGTCATTAAACGTTTACCAGAGTTTTTTTAACTCTCACATGTATAATTTCTCTTTGAAGTACTTCATTGGAAAAATTAAGGAATCATTTAGATATGCTAATTTCCCCCCCTCATGTTTGTTTACTCAGTCTGAATATTTTTTTTCTGACCTGCAATATTCTTTCTCTCTTTAAATAGTTATTAAAGAAAGAAAATATTGTAATGGTCCATTTTAATTGGTCTCAAGGGAACCAGTTGGTAATTCCAGCCCTCCCTGAAGTTAAAAGAATATTTCACTGCAGTTGTTTTTTTTTTGTTCATGGAACAGTTGTAAATGATTATGAGAGCTCTTCTCAGGCATTAAGGTTTGAAGATTGTATGCAACGTGCCAATGAACTCAAACCGTGTCCTCGTTACCGACTGATAAAACATAGCTCTGTGCAATCTGTCCCTGCAGCAACTGGAGGGAGCGCGCAATGATTTCCATTATTTTGTCAACCTTTTTCTTTGCCTTGATCTCCACTTGGCTGAAAGCACACGCACGAGGAAGGATGAAGGGTAGATGGGTGCTCCTCTGTCTTTTGTGCAGGGAATTTTGTCAATCTCAAAACACACAATAAACTGTCATTGAGGAGTTCAAGTTCACTGTCACGATTTCCATTCAGCTGCCATTTTATTAGCTGTAGTCAGACCTTCACTTGCATCTCAGCACCTCCGCTAAATGTCAGTGTTGTATTTGTACATCTTCGAATCATTGTTTGGGTTATTACAAAGGACGTGGGGAATCTATTTAGCGGGCAGGCGGTGGCATTGGAATTCAGCCCAGGACAATGTTGTGCTCTGTTGATGGTCTGCGACAACAGCAATATAAAAAAATGATTTGGTGGAGATTGCCCACGTATGCTCATTTCATTACATTCATTTCCTTTTCGAAAAGCAACAAATACAAAAGCCATGGATGGTAGCAGTTCACTGCTGCAAAACAGCTATTGACGGTGCTTAAGTTTATTTCGCAGCACTGCCCCATTGTCCAGACACTGTCCATAAAAAGTTACTGTGAAGATAAAGAGAACGAGGGAAGGTTTTCCATGTGAGAGACTCATTGTTTCAATTATGTGTCTGTAATTACATCTATAAATTGCCACGTGTTTGCAGGTGGGGGATGGTGCATGTGTGGGTGATTTGCTTTGTTACGCGAGAGTGAAATTATCGATAGCAAAAAAAAAAAGAATATGTGTCTCCATGAAATGAGTCTGACAACAGGCTCCGATGTCCACACTGACAGCAGCCGCCTGATAGGATGCTCCATTCCTGACCAAAGCGCCAATTAGTCATTCCAGTACAGAGGAGAAGGTGCGACTGTAAAGCATGTGGTACTGAGGAGTTCAGCGGAGCAGATTTCACCGCTGTGCAGACGCAGGCATCAGTTGCAAATCCTCTTTATTCCCCCATAAATCCCCACGGCTGTGCACATGCTGTCAGGACGCCGGTGTGGGCATGTCAGCATTCCCCGATCGAGCCTTGAGCCGAGCCGTGCCGGCGAAATGGACACCAGCCACATTACAGACATAATCAAATTCTACTTAATTCAAGTGAGAGGCCACAAAGGCTGCTGTAATAATACTGTCTGTCATTTGGAGCTTTTTTTCTACCCCAAGCACCTCCTGATATTACAAATGCATGTACACTGAACATGGCTGGCCACAGGGAATCACACTCTTGATCCTGGGTGTGTTACAGAGCTGAATGACAAACTAATCCACGCCGGAAGAACGATCGTAATGACAATCCAACACTGCATGAGAGAGAGAGAGAGACGTGCCCTTGTTGCGGTCAAAAATCAGGGTCATACAGATCGTCCCCCCTCTGCAGGTGAAACCTCCATTTTCACTCTGCTACCCAAATGGGAAGAGCCGACAAAATAACACGAGCATGTCCAGAGTGACGGTTCATGCAGGTGCACGCCGCAACAATTTATGACCGCACGTCCACACAGCTGGGAGGCCCAGACGTGACAGATTTAGAGCCGGCTGTAGCTCAGAGTGGGTCGTTCAATAATCACAAGGGTGCCGCGGTTTGATGCGGACCCTCATGTCCACATGTCAAAGTGTCTCTGATCAAAACACTGAACCTAATGGTTTCTAAGGTTTGACATAAAGGTACGAACCAGTGAATAACCTCTGCAAAGCACTGCAGATATGCCCATGACAAAAATTCACTTACTTTATGGAAGCGTCCGGCTCCTCGGGGCAGATTTCCACAGCTGATGGAGTTTTTCTTGGTGAATTCACTGAACAAGTCACGATCTGAAGGAGAAGTTACAAACTTAGTTTATAGAGAAGCTGTGGTGTCAGGAACTCATCGACTATCAATTACAAACTGTTGCTCACAGCATTATGACCACAAAAAACTGTACCATTGTTTTCTTCAGATAGATTGCTGTGGTTCCTATTTTTATTGACGTAATAATGTGTGAATGAACTCTCATTCAAATTTGTGAAGTTCAATAATTCAACCCAGCCTTTCTCTGCTTTACTCTTATCTGGGATCAAGTTGTTTTAATGCAACTATTGTTATCCGCGAATTAAGTGTGAATAAGAAACAAATTATTTCATGTCGGCAAAAAGTTTTAAATTTAGCTTGATGAACTCTGAAAAACCTCCCCACAGATACGCAACTAAAATGTGAATTTCTGTTACAAAATACTGTTGTTCTCTCTTCTACTAAAGTACCCAATATGACCCAAACTCCTAAAACGCTGCTACTTTTTGTTCCTACTCATGCAACCAGTGGAATCTTCTCTCCCTCCCTGCTTGGCATAATATTAATTTGTGAAACACTGAATATGTGTATGCAAGGCTGAGCATTACTCCCCAGAACTACTGACCTTTATGTTTGAAACAATCTTAGCACAAACCTTAGCCCTCTCTGTTGCATTGCATTATATGCCTCCTAATCTCCTTACAATGAGTTTTTTAGTTGCAAACACAAAATGAATGGAAATGAGCCCAACTATGGTTTTCACTGAATGTACATTGAAGGTGAAGCCATGTGTTTTTGCAGCCCCCCTGTGCAGTAAACACAGAACTGATAAACAGAAAATCCAGTGTTCAGTAGTGTACTTAATGCAGGCAACATGAAATGCAACCAACCAGAACAGTTGATACTGTGGGTGTTATGGGATTCTTAGTTTCTCGCTGACATTTTTGTGATGGAGTCTCGGTGCTTACTCTGGGCGAATTTTTCTACTTGTTAAATTAAAGTCTCCCTCGGTGTGCAGAGGCGGCCGAGACCCCGCATGTTTCCTTGTGGATGTGTCAAACGGGAGACAGCAGGGAGCAAGGTGAGGGCAGGAAGGTGTGGGGTGGGGAGGGAGGAGAGGAGAGGAGACAGGACTGAGCACGGGCCATTTAGTGGGTGCATGTTCATTAGCATGGAGCATGGGCCGCTCCCCCTCCCTCTGGGAATGAGCCGTGCTATCTGACATCCCCGATACAGTAAACAAACTGCGCCGCACACATCCCTGCCTCACGCACACCGACGCATGGCAGCCGCTTGCTGCGTGAAGACAAGTCCATTTTGAGGGTGCATCAACCGAAACCAAACTTCTCTCATTAATTAGCTTCATTGTTACTTCTAAGTTGTCCACCTGCTCTGCGAATGCGACTCAAATTAAGGGGGGCTCTTTTCAGGCCCCAGATTACGGCCGTGTTACTTGTATTGGACCCCTCAACTCGACTCCTGACGCCCTCGCAGTGGTGAGAAATTCTGCACTCTCCACTCGTCTTTTATCAAAATCATTCAAGTTCAGAGCATGACTAGTGAGATTGATGGAAAATTGAGCTGCTCTCTCATGCAGCACAGAACAGCGCAGCCATTCCTTCACCCGCCACTCCTCCATCAGTCCAAATGTGCACAGATATAGACTATTGATAAATGCCTCTGAACTATTCTGAGACTGGAAATTTAAAGGCTTCGAATTTTGCCTTGTTCTTTTGTGGTGCACGGATAAATCTGGCTAAGTGCTAGACAGTGATACTCCCTGACACCTGAGGCTGCCGCGTATTTCTCTGCATGGGGACACCGGGCGCCAATTTATCTCCAGACTTGTGTCTATTTCTGATGATTGAGCCCTATAACTTCCAGAAATGGCCTCTTAAATCACAGTGCATTTTACAGTGTGTGAACTCTCGCTGAAATTGCAGACGGTGTCTACTGTTTCATGGTGAAATAACTGTCTTAAAACATTTTTCAACATCGCTCACTCAAGGAGTTCAGGCAGCCATTTCAGCTATAGGAGCACTACAAATGTTCATGTAATGAGTCGGGTTCAACAGTGCGACTCTACAAATGTATGGTCTCTAACCTAAGGAGGCATTTCATTTCACAAAAGCCTGTCACTAACAGATGTCTATTTTTTAACGACTGATAAAACATTATTACAAATGAATGTGTGTCTACTTTTTCAAATGAGGATTTATTATGAAGCTCAACAATCACTCTCCTGTCTGTACAGGAGATGAAGCAGATACTTGGTTTGGGCTCAGATAAAGACAAGAAAGAACCTAACTCTATCAGGCTTTGATTCTGTCCAGTATAATTTTTGAATTATCTTACACATTAGAAAGCGTTTGGTTAAAGTTTACAAGGTGAATCTTCTACTTTTGCCATTTTTTACTGCAGACACACTGAAGTGCACTCGATAGAAAATAGTGTTAACCCTCAGCTCCTCCAAAAGCCAGGTGTGCTCTTGCACCTCGGTTGCCATTATGAAGGAAGATTTATCAAAATAATGCATGCTCCTCTGTGCCCTTGAAATACCAAAAAAAACACTGCATGGACTGCACGGAAAACCTGCTCTCTGACTTATTCTGTTCTTGCTGCCAATGGACCAAACATGGGTGAAAACCAAAACACCTACTGGCACACAGATAACTTCCATATTTTCGATTATGATTTGCACTAAGTGCTCCACTCGTAAATCACTGGTTAATCTCAGAGGTCACTGGATTTTGTAACCCTTTTCAAAATCCTAGTTAACTGGTTCCCTGTATCCAATGTTAAGCTCGCAGCTGCAGGCGTAGCTCCAAATTTCACTATCAAGCACAAGAGAGGCATTGATTTTCTTTTTAAAGTGAAGTCAATAATGCTAAACTTTCCACTTGTATTGAATTGGTTTGTTGAAGTTGAACTGATTTGAACAATTTCATGAACAATGAGATGATGATTATGCTGCTTTTACAAATGGAAGGAATTTTAGCGAGGAAGAAATTAAACATCACACAGAATGAAAAGCCTATACTTTGTTATTTGGAGCGGGATTGCTGCGGTGGTTTGCAGCCTTTGTCAGTAAATATAAATCAAATACTTCATAGCTCATTTGTGGGGTGTGTAGGTACAAATTGTGAAACATTCGCCATCCTCCGCAGTCCAACCTGTGCTGTGGTATCATCTATTCTTTATTGGTAAACAATGTAAGCTGGTATTTTTCTCAGCAGCCTTTTTCAAGTGTTTCCATTCAGTAGTTAGGTCATGCTAAAATGCTTAGGGACAAAACAAACCAATTTAGTTTATTTCTGCAGTGTAATGATTTAATGGCCACAGCTTCCAGTGTAGTCTGCGTCTGTGTGAAGGTATTAGTTTGGTTAATGGCTGAGAGGGTTTGCTGATCATGAAAGTATTTACGGCTATTGTCCTGTTTTTAGACTCCAGAGCCGGCGAGGGGGCACCACAGAAAATTGACCATGCTGTCATCGGAGGAGTGGTTGCCGTGGTGATGTTTGCCATCCTCTGTGCACTCATTGTTCTTGGTCGATACTTTGCCAGACACAAAGGTAAAGCACCTCCAGTGCAATCATACTTGATCATGAACACATCTCAGGGTTCAAGTGTTTTTTTGTTGCGACTGGAGTGTAATAGAATTGAAGAGGACGGGGGGGCCGAGGGGATGTGTGGCTAATTTATCTCTACTTGTTCTTCACAGGAACTTACTTCACACATGAAGCCAAAGGAGCGGACGATGCAGCCGACGCAGACACGGCCATCATCAACGCAGAGGGGGGACACAACAACACAGACGAGAAAAAGGAGTATTATATCTAAACTGGACAGGCCAGGAGAGACGGGTGGGGATGCTGGTGGTGATAGAGGTGCTGTAGGAGCATTATGTCCGACTGTGATTGGTTACGAGACAGCTTTGGGGGCGGGGGAGGGCGAAATTTAAAGAGGAAGAGAAGAAGGAAAAAGTGGAAAGTAGGACTGGCATGGCCATGTGGTAAGAAGAGGCTGAGTCTCCTATCCGACCCTTCCTGGACTGCTGGGGCCTATTCTGTACAGTTCAATTATTTTACAGACTATTTTGTGCCTTGTTCTATTTCTTTTGTTTGTTTTGTTGTTTTCCCTTCACATGCTTGTTGGATTCGAATCTATTTTTCATATACTCCACCTGATCCTTAGTTGCGTTTGGCTTTCGGAGGAGATTAAATGGGTCTGGTGTTTGTCTATGTGCTGCAGCTAGCTTTTAGCTCATGTACCCAGATCTGAGGAGCCAGCTCATCTGCACCTTTTTTGTGGTAATCTGCAGTAACTGGAGCACAGTGTCAACACATTCCTCCCCACTGGGTCACAGTGCCTGCAAATCCATCCCATCCCCCACATTCATGCAGGTCTGATATTTGATTTGACACAATCCAGCGCAGACTTCATTTGGCCCCTTCGAGGTCAGGTTCACTGTGTTGATTACTTGTGTAACAGTTGTGGGTAATTATGCTCATCATAGAATGTATTTGTTTGAGAAAGTGAAGTAGGAGTGCCGTCACACATCATTTCACACCAATACCACAAAGTACAATAGACCTCTCAGTGGTTTCAAGATCTGACAATTAGTCGATGTGAAGTCAGTTTGGTATTTGTGTGGGCTATTGTAGAGTGCAGTCAGAGACATCCTGTGCAGCGATAGGGAGCTGAAATATCCACAGAGAAAAACCAGAACACTGTATTCTCTTTTGGTCTGTACCAGGATTATCTCATTGACAGAAATCGACAATAGCAGGTAGCGTAGAGCAGTTGGACAGAGTGAAGGAAATGCTTTTTCTGTGCTTGGATTTAGAAAGGGCTGACACCACTGTCATGTCTGTACGCCAACACCAGGCTGCAGGCAGCAGCAGCGGGTTAGCTTAGTTTAGAATCAAACCTGGAAATGGAGTCTCAAGCGGCCTGCGCTTGACTCACGCTTCATTGTATCATAGGGTGATATTAGGCTAGCTCCTTCCAACCTCCTCTAATGAGTACAAGCCCAGAAGACTCCCTGTAAGACAGCAGGCATCGTCGTTGGTGAGAGGATCAGATTTTCACTCTTATACATTGTAAAGTCTGTAAAAAAAAAAAAGGGAAAAAAAAGAAAAAAAAGAACAGCTGATCCTGTTGCATCGATCATAAAATCCTATTAAAATGTATTATTTGTTAGATATTGGTAAAGCCTGCTGTGTGTGCTTTTGCTTTAAACATGATTTTTTTTCTGCATCGCAAACCACCTACATGGTCAACCCAGGACCAAAATATAATAATTTTACAAGTGTGTGTGTGTGTGTGTGTGTGTGTGTGTGTGTGTGTGTGTGTGTGTGTGTGTGTGTGTGTGTGTGTGT
>JAUESF010000016.1:16932403-16945805 GCA_032274765.1 Malacoctenus tetranemus | reverse complement strand
GTGTGTGTGTGTGTGTGTGTGTGTGTGTGTGTGTGTGTGTGTGTGTGTGTGTGTGTGTGTGTGCCCCTCAAATGGAATAAGCCAAGTGAATGACAAGAAAATAACGGTCCATCTCTCTGATTCACTCGTTTGTGTTTTGTCTCATTAAGTTTTCTTTTATTTAAGCTTTTGGGCGCCTGAAAAAAAAAAACAGAAAAAAAATGACACATCTCTTTAGTATGTTCTTTTTTATAGTGAGGTAAGATGTCAACAACAGTAGTTATTTGGATTGGCAGCACAGATTAAAAGTCTGGATTCAGAGGTTTACAGACAAATACAGAGAGATGTTTGGTATTCGTTTTTCTTTGTTCAGCTGTGCAAAGGATTCAGTTTTCGGTTGGTAAAACACTGCTGAGAAGAGCTGTTTATCTAGTTCGCCAGTGTGGTCATCTCTCCACTTCTGCAGCGAGTCTGCGTTGACACAACGGTTGAGACGGCACACATGCGGCGTGACACGCTACCACGAGACGAGGGAAGCCGTCATCTGAAGCATAATTCTTCTGCTATCACTGCGTATTCTTTTTAAGACATGAAAGCCTGGGCTTGAGATGCGCAAGTGCTCAGTGTTAGTGCACTCTTACCGAGTCATTGTGATGTGAACAAAGAGAACCGAGCAAGTGAAACAAGAAAAATGTGTAAAGAAAAGAACAAAAGAAACAAGTTAATGGAAACAAGATGGAACACACTTTTTTCCCCACTACAGTTAATTAGTATTTTGAGGAATAGAGAATAATTAGAAGACAAATTGGAGTAAGAATTTTGGCTTAGACCTTGAGTGATGACAGCAAACTGGAGGGTTAACAGCACTCTTCAGTTCTATCAATAATTACCTGTAAACACATCATTAAGTCCTTCACCTCTATTCAAAATAGTTTGTCATGTCTTGCTCCATCAGTGAAAACATTTAGACATGACTGCTTTTCTGTGTCAACTTGACTCGCATCTGCATCTTTCACACCTGATGAGTAGCGGAGCAGCCCTTTTTCCTCTCTCCAAACGAAGCTTCATCAACTATTTATCGACCTCTAATAAAGAATTAATCTGTAAATTAATGTTTGGAAGCCGGGCTCACCACACACTTATTTTTTAATGGCACAAATTATGAGGAAAGCACCAAAACATAAACAACACAGGGGGGGAGTTAATGTCATTAGTTTACTTTTAAACATATTAGCTATTACATGTGGTCGGTAAGTGGTTTAGTGGCTGCTCAGACCTAAAAAAGGTTTTTTTTTCTTCATATTTTGCCTTCACCCCAAAGCATATTTGATTTAGTCCAATTTAAAAAGGGCATGTCAGAAAGATAAATTACATCCAAGCATGCTTTGTTTCTTAATGTAGAAATTAAATTCAGGTCCTAAATGCATAAATTAAATACTTGTGAAATTACAGAAGGTGGAGCCTGAAGCAAGAAAAGCTCCCTGCACTGCTGTGCTAAATGACTGCATGAATGTAATTACTTTTGTGCAAAGTTATGGGCTGTTTTGTTCGACGTGTAATTTCCCTGCTGGGTTTTTGTCATACATATCATATTATGCGTGTGTGAGGCTTCAGGGTCACCTGCAGCAGAACATCAACACTGGTAAGCACGGAGCGCAGCGTCCGTTTGCTTCTTTGGCCTTCTGTTGTCTTTTTTTTCATCTGACAGCGACTGCATCTGTGATCCAGATGAGGCCAAAAAACCCGGCGTACCCTCTCTTTCTCTTTGCCACTTGTTTCCTTTTGGTCTTGTTCCCTCATTGGTGATATCGCGCCGTTTCAAAATATGTGAATTTTTTAAAATCGTCAAACTGCATTCGGCGTGGGAGAGCAGCCCACCCAAATAACAGATGTATCATGAACAAATAAATGCCCCCGGATGGATTCGCATGGCGAAAGCTTACTCAACTGGTGGTTACCTTTTGAACCATCTGTAATGCCTCGGATAATTACATTCTGTTTCTCAGGCTATTATTCATCAGCTTAAGGTCAAGAGCATTATTTGCAACACAAACTGAGCCTTGCATTGTATGGGCCAGCACACAGGCTTCTTGTTGCTTAGTCACTTTGATATGCATGTGAATGTCAAATTAGAGAACTAAGCACTAATAGGCAGCCATTACTGCAAGTGAGAAGCCTTTGTGTAAACCTGAGGTCTAATCACTTATTCAATCACTAAGCATTGTGTCCCTGTTCTCCTCCACACTGCCACCACTGCTCCTTCTAAAAAGCGGCTGATTTTCATTTTCAAAAAACCATGGATACACTTGAATAAAATATTTATTTCTGCCCGTAGCCAGGGCCTAATTGGTTATCTGAAGTACTAACAAGGTTCTCTTGGTTGCTTTAATTAAATGGGAATCCATTGTCATGTTAACTAGGTAATTAAGTGAGACACAGATGATCTCTGGGAAGTTTCTCTTATCTGTGGCACGACACTACATTTTACAAACAAGTATACAAATGTAAAATCCACTGGTGATTTTGTCGGCGACAACGCTGCGGCTTTTTCCAACTCTGTAATCAGCGAGATGCTGAAAAGATAACAGGAACGTGCCTAAAAGTAGAAACTGCCGTCTTCTTGTTTAGCTCTTGTGAAGCTCATCTCCGAATTGTCACCATGGAGGACCATGTGGCAGAGCGCCAGAATGGCAGAGTGCGGATCAGACTTCTCCTCAGTCGCATGAACAAGGGAAAGCACCACAAATTGATGTTTGAGCTCGTAATAAGCTGAGGCTCTGCTTTATGTGCTCACTAAAACATCTATTTTAAGGAACAATTTGAGTCCATCACACACTGCTATCTATATACACTGGCAGCTTTTTGAGAGACAATGCTTCTTTATACATATTCATGAGAAGAACAAGAAAGTCAACCCATATTTAGACCGATATCAATTCCTAAATAAGCTCCTGCAGGATTCATTTCCTTCTGAAGGAATTTTATAAAAGGCACTATTTCACTATTTAAATACCAAGCACCTAACAGTCAAGATCCATCAAAGAAACAATGAGAAAGTGTACATTCATAAAGTTCCAATAATGTTTTGTAATGGAACATTACACTGTAATGAACAAGCAAAAATGGTTCTTTATGGAGCCACTGCGGAGTTGTGAACTGGAGAAACACAGGTACTGCCATGTGCTGATTACTGACAGAGCTGCAGACTGCCGTCTCATCCACCGGCATTAAGGGTCTGAGATTGTTCCTCCGACATGTAAAGAGTCTATAATGTGCAATTTTGTTCAAGTCTGAAGAGTCATCGCTGCAAGTGTGTAGGGCAACTATTATCCTGCGGATCACCTGCCCCAGGAGAGGCGACAGCCCTTTCACCTTGCACCTGCCGGTGTTTGGCACCGCACGCCTCGCACATCCCATCGCTGCATCTGGACCACAGCAGATGTTCTTGAATAATTTCTCACACAGGTGAAAGTTCCTTCCCTTCATAGCTGAACCTCGACTCGCTCTGCGCTTTTTTTTTTCTCTCTTCCTCCAGCGCAGACACATGAAGACATGTGCACGTAATTTCTCTTCAGATATTTCTTGCTTTAGAAACCTTCATTGCAGTCAAGGGAGGTGAAAACCCAGATGGAGGGACACCAGGGAGGCCTTTTCCCCCCCCCACACTCATTTCATTTGCCCCCTGCTGAAAAATAAGACTTTAACCTGATCCTGAAAGGTAGCATGTCTCAAATGCATCACAATGTCCAAAAAGCGGATGGCTGTCTAGCAGGGCAACAATTCTTTCTCTGAAAAGCTGAATAATACATGCATATCTTGCTGTGATCCAGCGAATTCAATAGCCTATAGAAAAGGATTGCTCTCAACGTAAACCATTTTGCTAGAGGCCGTTCGCTTTCCTCAGGTCCAGTCTCCCATAAATAATTTGCCTTCAACCTTCACATGCATAAAAATTGCAACTTGTTGGTTATGAGAGAGAACAGTGAGGATGCACTTTGAATGCCAATGTGCCGATGAATAAACAATGGCTCGCTGCTCCAGGAGCAATGCAGAGCTGCCAGGAGACATTGCTTTGAGTCCATGGGCTCTCTTAATGGTCTTTGCCACAGACCAAGCCTTTCAGTCAGCTGTGAATGGGAGGCTGTTTTGATCAGGGGGGAACACTTTAATAATTTCTAACAAAGCAACAATTCCCATGGCACTTTGGACAACCTTGGCTGATTCCCTCTGATTATCCTCCAGCCACTCAACTCTCTTTTAACCACGATTGAAAGGGTTTTCTATAGCCACAATCTTATGGTATATGAGGAGCAGCCTCGTGCTCGCTTTCAGAGCATGTCATCTCCAGCTGAGGTCACAACTATAGCCGAATGAAGAGGCCTATCACGCCGAACAAAATGACCTCTTTACACATTTCTACTACAAATCCAGGTACTTTTTATATTACCTCTGCCGAAATCCAAAGGCAATACAAACAATAAAATAGTCAGGATCCTCTGCAGTGCTTCTGAACAAATATGAGGTGTCTGAGAAGCAAATCAAAGTCTGTGATCTCCACTAAATGCAGGAGGAGCTTCTGTCCTTTATGTGGCACAACAGTGCCATCTGGTGAAATTTAGTGGAATTACAAAGCACAGCCACGTGGATTATCGTTGTTGTTATTGTTGCTGCTGCTGCTTTTGGTTTATCCATACCCTTCTTTCCATAATGGGAGAAGATATAAACAACTGGTTTGCGAGAATCAAAAATCCTCTTGTTAAAAATAAAACCCCCGAAATGATGATACACTTGAACTTAAAAGACTCGATTTCAGAGCCATTAATCCACAGCCCTTCATTAGAAACATGGGAGTGTGAACTTCAGAGTTGAAATAATATAAACGTTTCTCCTTTTTTCACTTAATTCTTGTGCAGAAACGGATTGTACTGTAGCCTCAGGAGGTTAAAAAAGACACAGTAAAATCCCAGTCTGCCTTAAAAACTAAACATTTATCACCCCAAAGACTTTTCAACATGGATGAAAATGTCCTGCTGAATGACATTCAATAGCTTCATGTACAAAGACAATATACACAAATATTTTGGTGATCAAATCAACAATAACACTTACCTCCTGCTGCTCCGGTCTCTCAGCCCTGCTCTTCTGTAGGGGTGTCAAAAATGATGGGGTTCCATTTCAAGATGGCGCGCATGAGGAAGGGCTTTTGTTTCTCTAAACTTTATCAAAATAAGAAACGACAACACATTAAATGGACATTTTTGCATTGAGCTGATTTCAATTAGCGCAACAGTTCAGTACGAAATAGTACGACATTTCTAATGCTTATTGTGGGTGTTTTCAAGGTCTCAAAAAAAAAGCAGTGTTTTGAAGTCCATAGAAAAGTTTTATTGAGAAAATGTTTTTTTTAATTGAATTATGCCCAAAAATGTAGTTTGCCGCAACTAACGATGAAACTACAAAACTAAATAACTGCAGTTAGTTTATGCAGTAAGTTGTTTCTGGCGCAAACTGTTTTTTTTGTTTGAACTCTGGTGAAAGAAAACATATTAAAGAATGACATTGCTTTTTTTAGACAAATGCCATCTCCCCTAAACATACAAACAACAAAACAGTCAAAACAATACAATCATTGATAATATAGCTTTATTTTTTGATCACTAAAATAACGCATTTACCATGTCTTAACAGAATATTCTCATCTACAAGTTTTGATTTGAAATAATATGCTTGATAATTAAAACAACAGAATTTTCAGGTAAAACACCACATTGTTAAAAGTTCCCTATAAAGAGGAAATAATTGTTTATTTTTGTGACAAAAACCACAATGCCATACAAAATACACTTTTTCACTTAACTGAATAAGCTCATTTGCATCGAAGCTAAGCATATTTTGCCATGATGGTAGCATTGATTTTGACAGAAATCATAGCACTCAATTACAAAATAAAATTGCATTGTACAATATGTGATCAAGAAAACTGCAAAAAGTTAGAAACCATGAGGTTATCATCAACTTCATCCTCCCAAAAGTGCTAATTCAGCAAGAAACGATGATTTCGAGCAAGCTGGTCCTTACAGAAAAAATATATATGCTGTATATCAAGAGGCTTCATGTACACCACGTTAAGACAATGTGTTTCATACACAGTTATCCTCAAAAGTGCTTGTTGAAGTCTGAGCAGACTAGAATAGAAAACAAAATATACAGTACATTGGCCACATGTTAGCTGTGTGTTATTTATACAAATATAATACATTTAAAATGAATGTCATTTTATACACATTCCTAAACTTTAAAATCATATCAATAAAAATGGTTAATTTACCTTGTCATGTTTAGACATTGAAACAAAATATTTAAACTGTTATCTTCTCAAACATGCTTCTTAGAGTTACTTCAAGATATTTACATTTAAGACAATATCTGCATACGATTCATGTGTTCCCTTTCAACTTCCTGTAAAAGCCACAGCAAACAATGGAACTCGCAGTGATGCTGACAGTATGATCCCCAGCAGCAGCCCCATTTCACTCTTTTATTAGCAGCTCCTGAAGGTTAAAACAAACACACTTTAAACAGTCTGTTGGTCTGGCTGAGGATAAAGTGCAGGTCTCCTTTGGCCCCGATGTGGAATCAGATAAAAACCAGACCAGTGGTCAGAATCACTCGTAGACTCCGGCCTCTGATCTCAGTGCAGCATGATAAAAAGCCTCATGACCCAGAGCCTTGGACAGGAGTCTGTGCCCGCGGGGAGACATGCAGCCCTGGCCAGGCAAATATCCTGCCACGGCTTTACCAGATCTTGTGGGTTTAGGTTTGTGTGCTGCATAATACCCCTCCATGTGGTCATATTGTGTGGGCCTGACTTTAGTGCTCTGTGTCCTTCTGTTGGGCTGAGTGGAAAAGGATCCCAGATGTTCAGGATCCAAAGGGGATTTAGCGTGATAATGATAGTAGTGACGATTTTCTCTGGTGCTCTGCGACCGCCCGGGTCTCCTGAGGATGCCGGGTTTCGCAACGCCGGAGTAGCTGTTGACAGCGTTGGTCATCTGTAATCGATCCTGGCCGTGACCTCGCGTATGGCTTCTGTCGTTGTGCTCGGTGTTCTTGGTGTTTGGGCAGGCTCGTTCTGGGAGAGAGGGGACTTTGCGAAGGAGTGGCTGCTGCGACGAGCTTTCTTTCATCTGAATCCTCCTGGATGCTCTGGAGTCTGCGTTGGAGCGATGGCCGTACTCATGCCTGGCGGCCTCAAGGTCTGCATGTTGGGACACTGGAGAGGTTGGGGAGGTATCTACAGACTGGCCCCCCATCTTGTCAATGGAAAGGAGGTTGGCGTTTCCGGGGTCAGACTTGCTTCTCGTGTGCATGATGTCCCTGTTTCTCGTCTCGGGGGGTGAGACGGGAGACGGAGATGAAGCAGGGAACACGTTTTTATGTCTGGACTTGCTCTCCTGCTTGACTGGCTGATACACAACTCTTTCGAAAACCTCCGCGTCTCTGGCCTCATAGACCACGGTGTCCCTGCTCTCTATGTACAGCTCTCTGTTCATAGGAGGCACATGGCGTGGAGAGTAGTTGTAGTAATCTGGCTGCCCACTTCCTCTTGTGGAGCGCACGGTGTAGGACTGACTGTGTCGGACGCCACCCTGACGGCTGGGCTCCACGTAATAGCGCGCGCCGTCTCCTGGGTTCATGTCTGGATAGGGGTTGTAGTGATACTCGACCTGGGTGTTCTCGAACTGCGGCCTGACAGGGTGCAGACCGGCCTGAATCATCCTCTGATAGGGCACCTCCTGGCTCGTCGTCTGCTTGACATAAAACATGGAGTCAGGGGGCAGCAGCTCCGCCTCTGCCAGCTCGTAGTGGCTAATGTGAGGGGCGTGGAAGGAGCGGGCCCTTCGGATCGCGGGGTGCCCGGCCCCTCTGTCTTCTGACCTTTGCCACGGGCCGTGCTGTCTGTGGGAGCCACTGATGAGGTGGTCATCTCTACGGAAACGTCTGTACTGAGGGGATAAAGACTGTCTTAATCCTAAGGAGCTGTACCGGCCCTCAGAGGACTGCCTGTACAGGCCTCTAGGTGAGAGGTGAGGTGGCAGGGCGTCAGGCCGAGGGCAGTGAGGCGCCGGTGTCCGTGCTGCTGGAAAAGGCCGGTGGTGATGATGATGACGGTGATTACTGTAGACATCCTCAAACATGCCCACCGGTCTTTCCTCCTCTGGGCTGAACCGGTGGGTCAAGGAAGACTGTAGCGGTCGTGGGATGACCTCTCCGATGGAGGCAGGCATCGAGGTCTCTGCCAGAACAGCACGGAAGTTAAAAACGTTGATGGAGTCTGTGTTGACATAAACAGGAGAAGTTGTCGGGCTCTGAGCCGAGCAGACAGGCGTGGGCGTTGAAACTCCAACACTGTGATAGGTGTGCTCTGCTTGTGCGGCGTCTCTGAGCTCCTTCTCCTCCCTGCACTCCCTCCTGTCCGCGCTGTCGTCATCCAGGCTGCCTGACCCGAGCGGGCTGACGTTAGGGGTGAAATTGCTGAGGCTTTCCTGTCCATCAGTGACCTGTGGCGGCTCCGAGCAGAGGTGCGGAGGTAGGAAACGAGCGGGAGGAGGACAGCAGTGGGTCTCCACGGGGCTGTGCACCGTCGCCGGCCACTGGGACACAGCCGAGACATGAGGGCCGTGGTACTCCTGAGGATACATGTCGAGGTCGAGAACGGAGGGCCGCGGCAGCCTGTCCTGGGCGTGGGGCGCCTCCTGTCTCTGGAGAGGATGCAGCGGGACGTTGCCTCGTCTTTGGGAGCCACTGCTGGCCTTCTGGGCAGATTCGGCCAGGGCCAAGGCCAGCTTGCGTGCAGCACTCGTCAGGGGAGGGTGAGGAGGGAGAACACACACTGAACTCATAAGTCTATCTGTTCCTGGGGAGGGATAAGACAAACAACGCTACAGTATGACAGGACAAACAAAGCTATGGTAAGACATGATGGGACAAAACACAAAAGCTTTCATAAGAAACTACAGGGTGCATTAAGATTTTTATTTTCCTAAAAATACACACTAACTATAAAACATGCAATCAATATTTCTAAGGTTATGGATGAGTGGCACTGACCTGGATCAGGCAGATTCTGTGCAGATGGACTGAGGTCTGTGATGGCTGATGCCTGGCTCGCTGTACTGAGTGGGCTGCAGTGTTGATATGACGCTCTGGGCTCTTTTCCATCTGTCACTGGACCTTCACACTTATTCACCAGGGGAGAAGAAGACGGCAGACAGGGGAGAGCGTTGGATGGAGACTGCACATCGACTCGCGTCTCAAACGATTTCTTCCCGAGTTTGGGTGAGACTTGCTTGGAGGTTACCTTCTTTCCATCATCCACCAGGTCCGGGCTGATATCCGGAGACTGTGAGCAGCTGAGGTTGTTATTCGGAGACGAGACGGGGTCAGATTCGCTGGAGCAGCCGGCACTCTTCCTCCATTTACCGTCATCTTTGCTGCGCTGCGGTCCCGGGGTCGCTGCGTTTGGACTGCACTGAAAGGACATGGGGTCAAAGTCCAACGTGGAGATGCCCGCAGCTGGCGGAGAGAGGTCGAGGTCGTCCTCCTGCTGTGGCGGTGAAACACATGTGGCTGCACAGACACGATCAGCGGGGTTGTGGCGCTGATTCAGCGGCGTTCTGCGGTCAGCTTTGGCCCTGGCGCTGTGCAGGTCGTCTCTGCTGACTGCAGAAACAGCCTCGCTGGTTGAACGAGGTCTGAGGGGACGGTAGCTTTTAGGTTCCACTGGAAGAAAAGGAAAAGGTCCCAAAGAAAATGTCAATGAGAATCCATCAAGTGGAAAACTCACAAATAAATTTAATTCACAAGTCTGTTTGAAATGTGCAGAATGCAGAAATTCAGCGAGGTTTTACCTTCAAAATTGTGCAAAGATGTAAGAGATTCTTCACTTTTGGTAGAACGCAGCGTGCCGCTGTCTCCTCTTCCTCCTGAAGAGGATGGAGCAAAGCATTTTTCACAAAATCCAAAGCAACAATACCTTCAGCTGTGAGGATCAGTGCAACAATTCACAGCCAAAAAGTGGCTTTGAGAATAGAAGGTTTGCGGGTGAAGTAACAGCGGCAGTGAGCCGACCTGGCAGTGCGATGCTCTTTATCTCGTTAGGCTCGCTGGGGTGTCGCTTTAGTTTACGTTTGGACATAGAGTGGGACTTGCCCAGGTGGAAAAATGAGAGCCAGTTCCCCACAGGAGACTTCTTAGCCTTGGCAGGAGGTCGCTTGCCGCTGGAACACAGACACAAATCATTTCCAACACTTGCACTTGTTTGGAACAAAAGTACAAGTGATGAAGCACAAAAAGAAATGGTACAAATGAAGGTTGAAAAAGCTTACTGGGGTTTTTTCTGGTCAAACTGTACAGAATAGACGGATTTGACTTATCTCAAACACTACAAAGCAGCTCAGCCAAGTTCAAACACGGACCAAACATGGAGGAGAGTCCGGTCCTTCTTCAACCCACCTCTCCATTGGGAGCTCAATGACCGTGTGAAATTTGCCAAAGAGCGCTTCCGGTCCCTCGCCGACCTCGATGTAGTCGCTGTGGCTGAGGCACGGGGTGGTCGCTGGCGAGCTCAGCTGGGCCTGAGTGCGAGCCTGGGCCTCCTCTAAGGACAGCAGCTTGGTGGACGGCGAGCAGACCATCAGGGACTTGGGTCTGGATAAAGTGTTGTTACCTGAACAATCAACAGAAGAACAGCGGAGATTAAATCAGTTTTAATGACTTGCTTGTAGCTGCAGGGAACTCCATTCCATTAAAGCTGACTGACCTGTGCTCTCTCTAATGATGGCGTTGAGTTTTGAGCTGAAGAGAGTCTCCGTGTTATTGAGGATGAACTCCACCACCACCGACTGGATGCGCACCTCCATGAAGGCCGCTGTGCCGCTGAAGCAGGCCGACTCGATCTGTTTGGACCTGAAACACAGTTACAGGACAGCACAACCTAGTTCACAGCTCCGGACCGCTGAGACCTGCTCCAGTTCACTGTCACAGAAAGGCTGTCAAAGAGACAGCGTCGAAAACGCAGACGGGGCTCCGGCAGCTCTGCTCACCTGAGCAGGTTAGGAGCCCAGACGATGGCCAGATTCTTTGTGTGCATGCTCGTGGTGGTGCTGAAGGTGGCGAGGCGAGAGAGGTGTCTCATGAGAAACTCCAGAGTCCTGCAGACCGAGAGAGAAACGCACATTTCAGTTCATTTCAGTTTGAAATTCAAGACTCCAACAATTGTATTTACTTTATAAGTATTATTATCGTAATTTGTGAAGTTCAGGCACTGAGGCTCATTCAGGTCATTTATCTCTGTTATACTGCCTATTGCCAGCAGAGGGAGTCACAACCGGCGGGCTCAGTGCATCCACAAACAGAAGGTTAATCCACAAACAAAAGGTTAAATTTACCCTTATGACACACTGCAGAAAACAATCACAGACAGACAGAGAGAGAGAGAGAGAGAGAGAGAGAGAGAGAGAGAGAGAGAGAGAGAGAGAGAGAGAGAGAGAGAGAGAGACTATTTCTCTGGATTTTCCGTCACCACCTCTGGCCACCAGGGCGCAGCAGTGAGCTCTGAGGCTGACCTGTAATGAGGAGGAGGCAGCTGCTGAATGACATTGTGGATTTTGACGAGCCTTTCCTCATCTGTGGCTGCAGACACGGCCTCCTGTGAACGCAGAAGATAAAGCGCAGACATCACTGCAAGGCCGATAATCACGGCAGAGGGAGCTGCCATAACATCCCCACTCGGTTCTTCCCTCTTTTATATTCAAAGCAGCCAGTGTTTCAGCGAGCCTAATCTGCCATTCGGTTTTAGCATGCACATCCCCTGCTGTTCTTAGAAAGCCCGTTGCAATGCAACGACCTCATTCTGAGCAGCACTTCAAAAAAGAAACAGTCTGAAATAATTTTTACTGTTCTTTTATTATCACGGAGGAACTGGAGCTAAGCCGCCTGCAGCTTTTCCTCTCCTCACAATACCTGACCAAGACGCTCCGCCAGCTCCCACCCCTGCTTCAACCCCCAGTAGGAAGTCTCTCCAGCTCTGCGGCTGCGGTTCTTACTGAGAATCTGTCGTAGAGTTGGTAGGTGAGCAGAGGGTTGGGCAGCTCCCTGAAGTACAGCTTGCAGAGGGAGCCCACCGAGTGGATGTCCTGCCTGAAGACGTCTCTGCTGAGGTCTGGGATCTGTTCTGAGTCAAACTCGTGCCTGGACAGAGAACCGAGGGAAGAGGGAAAGATATATAACAGCGTGGGCGCCAACCTACAGCCCATCTGTGAGCAGGACAACACATAAAAAAAACAAGCCAGAGAATTAAAATCATATATTTCATTACGTTTATAACGCTCACGAGTTAGCAGGTGGGCGTGAGACTCATTTCTGAAAAAATCAGCTATTAATCATAATCTTTTACCTTCACCAGATGAGTACTTCTTTTTGAGAGCACAAAACATGTTTTTTCCTGTATACCAAAACATTCAATGCTAATTTATTTATCCAACTCTTGGCTGTTTGATGTATGGCGACAGCTATGAGCTTTTCTTACAACAGACAGGGATCTTCTTTGTATGTTTGTGATGGTGAATTTTAATTCATTTAGCAAGTGTCTACAAAAGAGTTTCTGTATTCATTGTGATAAACTGAGTAAAAGCCAAGTCTGAAGAGAAAAATCAACACATCGCTTTCCTTGTAATCTGAAGTAGTTTCTATGATGTCAAAGGTCTTTTTCATGTGGTGACGATTGAGTTTTTCTGTTGATTCGCAGTCATGTCCCACCAGTTAATTCCCCCACCCAATTTATTCATCAATCAGAGTTTGTTTCCTGAATTTCCTCCCAGAAAGCAGAAAACAGATGAGTGGTCCATTACAGCCATTCAAGCTGCACAGCTTGAAACCGAGCAGCAAAACCAGCTCAAAGACAAACTGCATTTAGCACAGCTGTTGGCAGCAGTTGGTGGTGGACTCAACGTCACGCCGACTCGATGATTGTTTGGAGTATACTGCTGTTTGTCCGTCCATGTGTGCTCCACCTTTGTGCATGGAGTCACCCCGAGGCTCAGAGATGGATTTTAAACCAGACAGCTGACTGGGAGAGTGTGCAGCAGGCAGCTCTTTAAACGTTTGGAGGGCAAAAGGGGGCAGGTCTGACTGAGGGCTGCGGCGCTGCTTGACACTCGGTTATGGTTTGAATCAAAATCAGGCAGGAAACAAACACCAACCTCAGTTTCTGGATGTTGGAGGAGATCCCAGAGAGCCTGTAGATCCCGTCCACCACTCCGTGCTTCTCTATGAACTCCGTACAGCTCTGAACAACCTGTGGGACTGCAGGAGACGACGGACAAGTCAGCAGGTGAACTCAAGTCTACATGTTATGATGTTA
>JAUESF010000016.1:16893110-16905133 GCA_032274765.1 Malacoctenus tetranemus | reverse complement strand
GGTACTTCAACACACGACTGAGTCACCTGTTTACCAGATAAATAAATTAATCATTTCCTAATAATCTTGGTTTTTTTTAGACTGCTATCCTCTTAAGTCAATATCAGAACAAGCTGTTTGTCTTTTGAAGAAATGATTTGGGAGCGGCCAAAAAACCCACATACTTAGCCTTGCTCCTCATCCCACAAATGCATGTTCCCGACAGTTGCGCTATCATTTAAAAGAGAAATAAGCCGGATTTATTGCTCGAAGACATTGTTGCAACAGAGAAATAATCTCCCCAACACAAGTTTCTTCTGTTTGGATTCAACAAACATAGAAAGCTGCGAACGTTGTAACCGGTAGAATAGCAAAATTAAAAAAAGAAGGAAATTCAGCTCAGAAAACTGCACAAATTTGGACTTAATGTGCCAACTGGTCATCTCAGCACTCACAGCTGCACCGTGAGCATCGTAATGGGTCATTCAATGTACTGCGACATTGGGACATTCATCTCCTGTACAGCAAAACATACATTCATTATCGGTTAGTGTCGGAAAAGAAATCAACAAACATACAGAGAAGTAGCTAGCAAGTAAATATACAGTTGTTAAAGATAAACAGTCAGGGTGGCCATTGTTTGACTTTTTTCCCATTGCTTGTTAACAGCTTTATGAAGCAATCACATTCTCCTCTAAGAGCGGATGTTAAACATTAACATCGTCACTTTTTTTTTCTTTTTGCATTAAATCTTTTTGCACGTACGGTGCTTCAGTACTTTTCCACTACAGCAAAATGTATTTAGTTTCCTCCCACCTTTTCAAGTCTGTATTTTTTCACTCTTACATTTATTGTGGTTCTGTGCCACTACTTGGATATACACAGTCGAAGCAGGTTAAAAGAAAACAACAAGAGTTATGCATCTTACTGTCGCATTTTCTCTCATGTGTCCTTGGCAGAGAAAGTAAAACCACACGAAACATCGGAGTCTCTCACTCCCCCCCGAGAGACAAAGATATGAAGGCGAAGTAAAAGGCAAGTTTATGTTAAATAAAGAAAAACAAGAGAAAAAGGCAAAAAAAGGCACCTTGAAATGTGCCACATTTCACAAATGATTCCTTAATAATGAAATACAGATTACAGTACACTTCACAACTGGTCACCCACGTTCTTCTGACCGTTTGAGTCCAACCGCTGCTGAGCGTTCAAGTCCCATAATTAGTTTGAGAGATCAGGAGAAGGCTTCGACCTTAACGCAGCGCCAACGCGCCGAGACACCGGCACTGAAGTGAGGACGCCCTCCTCTCATGGTTGGCATTGGATCACAAACTAAAACGAAACACAAGATGCCAGCTATCACTGTTAATAAAAAGCGTCTAAATCAGGTAAAGTTAGGCCTTATTATCCATATTGAGGGTGAGTGGAGGTGTGTTTGTGTGTGTGTGTGTGATATAAACCTTTTTAACCATACGTTCCATATGTAAAAAGGTCGAGTACGTACAGTATACCACAAGAATTACAGCAACTCTGCGTTTACTCTGAGGTATATTTTGTGGTAAGAACCCTGTGTTTAAATACTGACACTATTTGTATTGTAGGAAAGGTAGAGTCATGTCCCTGTGTGAGGACGCACCAGGCTTAACAGTACGCTGCATCACTGAAAAACCTAAAGATATGGACCCCTCGATGACCAGTGAGTGAAAAATCTTTAACGTGTTGTGACATACTCAACCAACACTTTTTTATTACTGTAGGAGGAAGCTTCATTCCCTTGTTTTACTATTTATATACATCATATATTTTTAAGAGCATTTTCAAGTGAGACTCCTCAGAGACAAGTGGTGGTGACAACTCAGAAAAAGCCATTGTACTTGTCGTCGGGTAAAATTTCCAGCCCCCGCTGCAGTCACCGTGATGCTTCCCCGCTCCCCCAAAACACAGATGAGACTTTCAGAGATTATAAGAAATGTATTTGATGGTGGGGAGCAGGGTGGGGCTGAGCTGTGTGTTTGTATGTGTTTTTTGGGGGTGGGGTTGGGCGGGTCAGTTCAGTCACGTCCAATGGCTTGGTGGGCACACGCGTCAGCGTAGAGTCCCATAGTTGGGGCCCTCAGAATCTGCACTGGCCAGGATGCCGGTCTGGTCCTCCTCTGACTGCCTGCGCTGCAGGAGGGAGGTCAAATAGAGATAAGGGTTCTTCTTGTTCTGCTTTTTCCTCTTTCTGTGGATGTTGACGTTCTCTCCTTCTTGGGGTGTCTGAGATTGCTGCTGGGTCTGAGAGGGAGACACACCTGAAACAGAGCACGGCGTATTCTCAGCAGTGAATCAGCATGATGTCGGTGTATCAATCTAGTTCACAAAAATGGTTGCTCTCAATTAACCTGGAAAAAACATGCAACTTTAAACAATGTGTAACTATTTACATGTTCTTCCTCTGAAATACGTCTCTGAAATATTGTCTGGTAGCTGGCGACTCTCACGAGTTTGTTGGTGTGTGTGTTTGCTTCTCTGTCCTGAAATGAACTGCTGACCTCAGAGTGTACTTTGCATTGCTGCTATTGTAAACTAAGATGGACTCCAGCTTACTGTTGCATAATAAGGGAAAGGAGACAGACTGATAATTTACTCTCACAATTAGCCTGTAATCATAAAAGACCTGGTCAAACACCAGCAGAGGGAGTCTCAGGGTTTTTTTTAACGTGAGGAACGTTTATTTTTAAACAAACTCTGGAGATCAAAAGGACACCTGGCACTTGAAAGTTGGTTTGTTATTACAGCTGTTACAACAAGCACATTAAACTGTCATTGCCAACCCAACCTACAGGTTTGGAGTAATTCATTAACAGCCGCATACTTTCTCCTCCGTGCTTTGTGTGTCCCCGCTGTGCGACTAACTAACCTGTTCTCCACCTGGAGCTCGTGTTGTTGTTGTTGTTGGCAGCCACGCCCTTGGCTTTAGTAATACAGTGGTGTAGCAGCGCTGGTAAGCTCTCAGACCCGGCAGTATCACTAGACGCACCTAGAGGTTCCCTGAGAAGACGAGAGACAGCACAGCACACATCGCTCCGCGTTAATCCAACGGCCGCACGCGCTCACGTCACGCAGTGAAGAGACAGAAATGACACGTTCATTGCTACTTTCCAGAAGGTGCTATCAAATGATTTGATGAGCTCTTGAACTTCTATTGAGAGCCCTTTCACTACGATGATGAATTTCCGCTTTTTTATCGGCTCTGATGGATGATAAAAGTTAGATTCAATGAAAAAGGAACAAAAAAGGAGAGAGAAAGGCAATGAATGAAAAAGAGAGAGTGAAAGAAAAAAAGTTGACAGAGAGTGGCAGTGGATTTGGTGAATATATTGGTTCTATGTTGGCTCTTAAACAATCATCACATTAAAGACCCAGTCCAGGATTTATAAGAGTAAAAACTCAGTCTTTCTCTGCTTTAACGTGTCGGAATTAGATTTTTTTTAAATAGTTGAAGTCCAACTGTTATTTTCTACAAAGACATTGAATATTTTAACATTAACTACTCAGACTGCACTCAGTCAGGTTTGGGTCTTTAAATAGCGACTGCTTTAGCAATGCGGGCAATATCGGCCTCTTTGTTGTATAAAACTCATGAAATAAAAATAATTTCTAGAACATTCCTCATGTCTGTTTTTGAGTCATAACACAGAAATATTCCAAAGATCCACAAAAATCAGTGAAGTGTTTGCCAAGGATCTGCAACCTTCATTGTGCAAAAGCCAAATCAACTAAAAACGTCATGGAAAGTAAAACACATTTTGTTGTTTTCACTCTCTGATGTGAGCCTAACTGTCTATAGCATAGACATAAAAGACATAAAACTTCACTAAACGTGTTACATTTTCAATTCAGGTCCTTCCTGTCTTGGTACTGAAAATAAAACAGTATATTACTGTAAAACAGTGTGAAGTGTGTGATGAGCCTTCCTACAATTGGGGGTGTGTTTTCATACAGCAGCCAATAGAAATGCATATGCAACTTTACTGATGTTTACATAGATGCCAGAGTTCAAAAATCAACTCCAATTGGCTAAAAACGTGGAGTTTTTTGGAGCCGTTTAGGCTACTGAGCATGTTAATCAAATTTAGAAGCCACGCCCCTCTTCTGTCACCTGTATATATTCTGATATAATTTCTAGAGGAGTTTAAAAAAGTGGCCCATGAGCAGCAGATGTGTCTTCTGGTACCATGAATGATATTTTGTGTTACTGTGCAGCTGTGCAAGTTGAATCTCATCACAGAAAAAGGTTGCGGACCCTCACATGGAGAAACTTTTCACTCGACAGCTCTCTGGCTGTTTTTACAACGTGTTGACGTTAAAATTAGCACAAGAACTATTTTCATTTCATGAGTGATACATGCTAAGTTGAATGAGAACAGTCGATGTTTAATCAGCAATAAAATCACCACGTCAAGTTCAAGTATCTTCGTGTTCACGGTCTGTTTCACAAGCAGCTTTACCTCATACCGAATACTCGGGTTTTGCTGTCCATTTCTCACAGAAAGATGCAATAAACGTTAAGTAAACCTCACAAACATTTACAGTTCAGGTTCATGAGGCTCAGTGTTGGCTCAATGTCTTTGCCTTTCAAAGAACTGAATACAAACAGCCTCAAAACCTGACTTAATGCTTTCATTAAGTCAGGTTGTTGTGCCAAACATGTATTGTTTCAAAAGGCATTGGAACACAAAGCTTTAGAGATGCTGTCCATCATCTGTCACTGTGGAGAGAGAGATTGAGAGCCATTAGCAGAGAGGGGGAGACAAATCGGAGAATTTGCAACAGTCCTGGACAGATAAAGAACATTTCCATCATCAGAGGCCACAGCGTGTTAAAATATAGTACATTTCCATGGACAAAAACACTATACAGCACACTCTGATAAAAAACATGAACACTGCGTACAGAGGCTTCACCATGCTGACGGGAGGAGATGGCAGGAAGAGGAAATGGCCGTTAAAGAACGAGTCACATGACAGGAGGAGGAAATGGCCATTAAAAACAGTCACATGACAGAAAGAACAAAAGCACTAAGGACAACAAATGTGACAAAGAATTTAGTTTGAGAATTGTTGTTATTTGTTTGGTCGTAGAGAGAAGTTTAGAGAATGCATGCATGGCATTTTGCACATGGAACAAAACTTTAAAGGGGAATACTCCAGTCTATCATTCATGTGCGCCCTCTATTGATTCAAGGCTTTTCTTTGTTTTTTTTTTCTCATATTTTGATGCAGGGAATCATGTCTGTATTCCAACAATGAAAAAAGACAAAATCAAATGCTTCTCCACAGTCCAAAACCTCCTCGTGTTGCTCACAAGCTGAATGGCTGCAGCCTGCGCCCACAGCAGGCTTACTGCGCCATGGGACTGTACAAATGTCATGATTACCATTAGTTGTACTTCACTTGAATCCAGCACAGAGGCACAACCCAAAGCGATTCCCCTTTAAAGGAGAGAGTGATTAGAGCCCTCCCCCTGCTGACCCCTCCCCTCTCAGACATGGGTCCGACCCTTACCTATTGCGGCGTAGGGGACCGGGTCACAACAACGCTGCCCAGATAGCTGAGATCAATCAAAAACAAATCAGGTAAGACCCTTACCCTCTATAAAAGCAGCAGCAGCAGCAGCAGCAGCAGCAGCAGCAGCAGCAGCAGCAGCAGCAGCAGTGCAGCAGCCCTACAAGCTACTTTCCCGTTAGGGCCAGTGACAGTGCAGCAGCAGGTCTCTGCTCTGAGTGTGGCTTCTTGGGTTGTGAGGTGGGTGTAAGGGGGCACAGGAGTGTGTATTGTATCAACTGTAGGGGGCATGGATGAGTCTCAACTATGTTTTTTAGTTCATGTCGGCGCTCTAATCGTCTTGAGTTTTGTCTGGAAAAAAAAAACTGGATAAAAATTGATGGTTTTCTGGGATTTTTTTCCCAACTTTCTTTCTGTCCACCTAATTTTGTGAATAATTCACCGAACAGCTTGATAAATCGAGAGTTTATGTGCCTATAAAAACCATTGAAATCAACTATTTTGTGGTGACGGGAGGCTTTTTATCCCTCTCAATCGAGATGCACTATAATTTGTCTTCACAGCTCTTCGGAAGCCCCCTGTGATGACCTCTGACCTGCTGGGAAACGGCTTCACAGCACCAATGCCAGCAAAGAGCTTGACAGCTTTGTAATAAATATTTAATCAAAGAAAAACTTTCTAGTTATGTCTTAACACTATAAAAATTAATCAAAAGATAACTTCATTTGTGACGGTTTGGGACTCAACGTTTGAATAAAACATCCATAGGAGCACCAAGTGGCTTTATCAAAGGTTAATAAACTGCTGCATCAAACAGCTGCAAGATTGAAAGAAAAACATTTCGGGGTCTGAATTTTTTTTTCCAGTTGTGCTGTTTGAGTCACCTCCAACAGTTCTGCCTGAATCTGAACCTCACATTATGTTAACAGTTTAGTCCAGGTCCGTCAACATTAACAGAAAAATGGTTTCTGAATGTTTTGGTTGAAGCGCTGACGTGTTTTGTAGTCTGACACTGTGCAGATTTCCTCTAAGCAGCTGCATTTCCATCAGAAACACCAGAAAAACGGCCTCATTTCATCCGATAACCGTCACCGAGGCCGTGTTGTGATATTTGCACCAGACGTGTCGCTGACGTGCACTCTGGACTGCCCGTCTGTGCGTGACAGTAAAAACACTGGATTGTTTTGCAGGATCATTAGAGCGAAAAGTTACAGAAAAAAGTCGCTTTGTGAAGATTTACAGTAACTTAGAGCAGCTAAAAGAACAACAACATTGAATGTGTTTTATATGCAGTGAATCTGTAAAAACTACTGTATTATTATTACTACTATACTAAAAACTGAAGATGGAAAATCCTAATTTAAAACTTCATGCTTATTGCTCCTTTGTGCACATGAATCAAATATTTTCTGTATCCTATTGTAATTATTTATACCTGTCAAGTTTAAGATAAACAGCTGAGAAGACAAATGATGAGTCCTGATTGAAAAGAATCGACTTCCTCTGTCCTGATCTGAACTTGCCTGATAATATTAAATAAACCTTAGAAAAATTATTAGTAAATAGTTTATCAACCCTTAATAAAACCTGTTCAAACAGCTGCCACACAATAAGTTATATTATATATGTAAATATGTGAATGTTCATCAACTTAATTCTGAAATTTAAGCCAGACAAACTTCACTTTTACATGTATACGACTCATTTTTGGAGGGACAGCAAAAAAGAACCAAAAAAACATTTCAAAACCTTGATTGTTTCTTTTTGGGTTCATGTTTTTTTTTCCTCAAATTCATGATGTGTTATCAAATAAGCGAGACAATAAAACAAGAGTTTCAAGTCAAATTGAGCTTTTCACATGCCAGTAAACTGTCAAAGTTTAGAGAGCTGTCAGTCAATATGTGCTAAATGCAATTACATGCCTTCTGCATATTAAAGTACAATATGCATCTTGATCATTGCTAAACGGAAACATCAATGTGAACGTGTGGGTAAATTTGGAATCGAGAGCAGACGAAGGGAGGAGTCTCCTCCTTGAGTAAGTGTGTGACTATTCTCTACTGGAGTGGATCACCTACCCTGAGGCTGATATCTGGAGCTGGGAGGGCTCTGAGGGCAGCATCTCCTCCTCTGTCCTTCTCTGGGATGGCCTCTGCCCGAAAACATCCCTGCCTTCCGGAGGGGGGGAGGGGGACTGGGAGGGGTAACTGGCTGCAGTGGAGGCATAGGACATGTGGGCGTGGTAACTGGGGCTGGGTTGCTTAGCGCACTGGCTCTGGGTGGGCGAGGCGGTCATGGAGGACCTCCGGGAGAAACTGACAGTGGCCGAGGGCTGCAGGGTGATCTCCGGCATCTCCAGAGACCGCGAGGTGCGGAGGATGCTGGGGCGCGGAGGGGGCCGGACTAGGATGTCTGGGGAACCCGGCTGGGTGCTAAGGGGGCTCTGGGAGAGCGGAGAGAGTCGGGAGGGCTGGAGTACTAGCGGGGGTAAGCTGGGGTCTGCCCGGCGCCCCGCCCTCGGGCTGAGCCAGGACTGAGGGCTACTACTGGGGGCTGTGCTTGGGCTCCCTGCGCGGGCTGCCGGGTCAGGGTAAGGCAACACTGGTACGCCCACACCGTGGGCCGTGTGTCTGAGCTGGCCGAGACTCTGGGCCTGTTGCATAGCTAAGCGCCTAACCGGAGGCCCTGGGGGCCTGTCTCTGCCTGGGGGGGCCACAGGTACCTCCAGCTGCAGGAGACCAGGGCTTGATGGATCCTTTAGGGACGACAGGTGCAGGCGACTGGGCGGGAGAGAGTGAGGGGGGTATGGGGGTGGGTCAGGGAGGTCCTGGGGAGGATGCAAGGGATGGTGGGGGGGGTATATAAACCGTGGGCCCTCTAGACCCAGGAAGGGTAACTCGTGAGGCTGCCAGCTTTCGGGTGAGCGAGGAGGGCTGTGTGTGTGAGACAGAGAATGGCCCGAGGCAGTGTACTGATGGTGCTCCATCTCTCCACTCTCCTCGGGGATGGAGGGGTAGCCAAAGGGCCCCTCCGCGGTTCCTGGTGGGGACGACAGAGCAGAGCTACGCGGGCTGATGTCAGGCATGTAGAATGGCGGTGGAATCCCTGATTCAGCGCGGCTGCCTAGATACCCATAGAACGGGCCCTGGGGAAAGCCCCTGTAGCGGGAGGCGGGGGCCTGCCCTGAGGCGTGAAGTGCACTGCCCTCTGCAAAGCTCATACCTTCCATGGCCCTGTGTAGGCGGGGGCTGTAGGTGGGGGGCTGCGTAGACTCCAGGCTGGAGGACGTTGGGGAGAGCTGAGGCCGTAGCGTGGGCATGATGGGCGGCAGAGGCCCGGGGTCAAAATCATTCTCCTCATCAGACTGCCGGAACTCGGGGTACATGTCGGACTCCTCCGCGAAGGGGAAGCCCTGGATGCGGCGGGGAGGTGGGCTGGTCTCCATGACGAAGCGGCCATCGGGGCCGCGGCTTATCAGCTCGATGGGCGTGGTGACCTCCGCCTCGTGTTTGGACACACTGTATTTCTTGCTGGCTATGGCACGCTTGGTTTTCTTGTAGAAGGAGAGCTCTTTGTCTTTCTCCCTCTGAGGGCTGGGCAGCTTCCTCACGTAGAGGCCCGGACCGTGGGAGCCCTCCGACGAAAGAGAGCGGGGCCGCGATGGAGGGGAGCTCTCTGGACTTATCTTCCCCGATGATAACCTGGCGAGACAAAACCCAAAACTTAATCCAACACGGCAAAGCTTACAAGAAAAGTAGGCGTTTTCAAAAAAAAAAAAACCCAACAAAACTGTGATGCTGTAAATAAAAAAGAGCATGGTTGCAGTTTCTGAACAGATGACAATACAAAAGCTGAAGCACTCGATGACAGCCATAATGAACTACATTATGATAATGACCACTTTATGGCAGCAGCAGCAGCGTCCCGATAGGGCAGCAGCTAATGAACCAAGCCACAGTGACGAGATGAGGAGAACCAACGACGCGACCATGACAATCGTATCACAGATCTATTGAATCTACATCTTCTTGAGCAGACGTGAGCCCAATCTCCATATGCTGCACCAAATGGTGATGAGAGGGAAGCAGATGACTTCTAACCAGGCCTCATTTGCCCCACACCAGGAGCAGCATACTCGACACTTACTGTACTGGGTCACTGAATGCATCGGATAGACATCATACATAATGAGTGCATATACACGGTCTTGTACTGTACATGCAGCTGAGCTATTGCAATTGGATCCCTGCAGAGGTGCATGGAAGTCTGTGCATGCAAACTAGTCAGGAGGAGGCTCCGCTACGGCTACAAATATTCATCATCAGCTGGTGATTTCTATGCAATGCATTAACCATGCAGCCAAGCCAGTGCAGTGCAGCACACTCTGTACTTTGGTGCAGGCAGGCACTCACAGGGGGCTGGCCGGCGGGGGCAAGAAACTGCTCCTGGCAGGCTCGTCCCAGCAGGGCTCTACCCCTGGCAAGGGGGTGAGAGGAGGCCTGCGGTGGGAGACAAACGACACGGGCCTGGTTCATCTCTAACTAGGCTACTTTGCAAGGACTGGGTGTGAACTCCCTGACCTGCCTGGGCTGTCTCATCAGAAAGAAAACAGACAAGAGTGACCTGACAGCTAAAGTCACCAGCACACAAACATTGACTCTGGAATGGGATTCACACAGTTTATTGTCCGAGATTGAAATGCAGTCATAGATGTACACAGGAGTTACAGACAGACAAGTACACACATGTAGCTGACTGATACTGTACAGGAAAACAGCATCTCTGAACACTGAGGATCATGCAGAAAGCAGACAGCCTTTGAGGTTAAAGAATACAGATGGATCAAAAATCAATACACATACTGCAGCTCGGGCACTCTGGGTAATGTGCTTAAAATGCTGACTTTGCTGCTTCCAACTCTCCTTAATTTGCCCGTGATCCGCTAGAGGTTGCTACTGTGCATGTTCCTCCACCCTCCAAGTCGCCCCGACATCTAATTATCATTCACCTGGCCTTCTCCTTAGATGCTCGCAATCCCCTGACAGTTTACTTCTGGTCGTAAAGAACCATAGAGAAATCATGCCATGTGTAAAAAAAGAAAAAACAAGGCTTCTTTTCCCTGTTTGAAATTTATTCCTGGTTGACCCCAATTGTTGTTTTAACAGTAAAATGCATGCTTGGTTAAATCATGCATGTGAAGACTTTTCTTTGGATCAGGTGTGAGAGAAGATGGACAGTAGCAGCCACCTCTGGCAGCCTGCAGGGGACGCTGACGCGGCTTTACTTACGGCGACTCAATGCTTTTCCTGAAGTGTGTCACCGACAAGGGGGGATCTGAGAGGACAAACACATTTAAATTTAGCATCGACGCTGCTGAACACCACAAAGAAGAAGTCAGGCCACACATCGTGAACAAAGATGGACTTTGTATAATGATATACTTGGTAACAGGGACTTTTTATTCTTCTAGCACTTATAGAATCAACATTTTATTGAATTTTGGAAAGAAAGGAGCTTTTGGGCCACAAGTTTCCTCATGTATGAGGAAGAAAAAGTCTGCGAACATCAAATAGTGCCAATGAGAAGGTGACCTATGGTTAAGGCTGCAATACTGAGGTCCAGACGAACTCGCACCTCAATCCATGAATCCTGACAACTCTGCTTTTCAGGTCCATGTGAGGTCCTTTGTGTCTCTTTGTGCCCTTTGTGACCAGTTAGTGACAGTCAGACGTTCAATACATGACAACCAACACGTGAAATGACCAACCTGGTTTCCGTTTCAGTTTGCGACGGTGCTGCTTATTGACAAAACAAGCTGCGAGAGTGCTGAACAGTACGGCGGCTGCCAGAAAGCAGATGGTGGCCACCACACCGGCCACGACCGGCCGCGCCAGCCCCTCGTCGGGCAACTCTGAAGGGGGGAAGGGATCTGCTGGGGCGGTCAGACAGGGAAGATGACGCAAAAACCCCAAAACACTGACCGGCCGACTCATTCACAGAGGGCGGCTTCTCAGTTTATGTACTTACCTGTGCTCGACACTCCCACTACATTACTGCTCTCACTGATCAGGTCGTCCATGACCGCCATCACCCGGAACTCATACCAGGACTCCTGCGAGACGCACGCAACAAATCTAAACACTACAGTCATTCCACACGCTGAATAGACACGGGTGGGACAAGATAGATGACATCAAATATCAGAATTAAAATAATCCGAAATTAAAAGAAAAATGAAAAAAAAAATTTTGATTAATACACGAGTATAGAGAAAAAAATTCTCAACTTAAACTGAGAAAAATAATAAATCAAATGTTGAATTACTGAATTTGTTGAATTTCACAGATGTTTTTTAAGATAATGTAAAAAAGAAAATAAAACAGACCAGATTATATGAACAGAAACTTGCTGCATTGTGGTTTGTGTGTGCGTGCGTGTGTGTGTGTGTGTGTGTGTGTGTGTGTGTGTGTGTGTGTGTGTGTGTGTGTGTGTGTGTGT
>JAUESF010000016.1:16881259-16892626 GCA_032274765.1 Malacoctenus tetranemus | reverse complement strand
GTGTGTGTGTGTGTGTGTGTGTGTGTGTGTGTGTGTGTGTGTGTGTGTGTGTGTGTGTGTGTGTGTGTGCGCACGTGTAACTGACCTGAACGAGGTCTCTGGCGATGAGCTCCGTCTCAGTGGACGAGATCAAGTCGTCCAGCACCTCCCACCTCTCCCCGAGGCGGAACTCCATGATGTATCGGTCGATGGGTGAGGAGTGGTTGGCCGGAGGGAGCCACGTGAGGAGGACACCGTGCTGCGTGCGATTGGCTGTGAGGCACCGTGGTGGAGTAAGAAGCACCAGTGGTTCTGGGGTACCGAGGGGAGAGCCTGTGGACCACAGAGCCGCATTAGTGAGGGGATCTCTGCAGCTCCGCAGAGCGCTCCAGTCCACACTCTGTGATATTTTCTACTGTGACACAAGTAAGCCGGCATGATGCATGAAAAAGCATTGATAAAGTTATGAGGTGTCACTGTAACCTTTAAAGTGATCCTTATTTTCTCCAAACAAAGATAAATTACTGTAAAATTAGAATCAATTATACCTTGACAAGCGATGAAGAAGTTGTGCTGGGTCAGCAGTTTGTGGGTGACAGCTCTAGGTTGGGGTTTGTGCGTTCAATTTGAGGAGCTCGCTGCTTTCCAACTATTGGCTGCCCTCCGAGCGTGTGAATCAGGTCAGAACTTTGCAAGCCTCATTTAACCTCTGTTGAATAAAGGAAAACTTTCTTTGTTGGCACAGTGCTGCAGACTCGGGCTTTGCACGGCATACTAACACAGCAATCACCGGGAAGGTGTTACTGTAATCAAATACTTGACCCTGGCGTTTCAAATATTTGAATCCAATTAGTCTCAGGTAGGTTTAATGGCTCTCTGTTTAACTTTATCACAGTTTAAAGCGTTTGGCTGCTTCCTTCACAGATAACTTGAAGCACTGAGATCTAAAATTAGGATGAATTCTCCCCTTTATAGCACCTGGATTTGTGTCGACAGGCGTGTTTGTCTTGCGGCTGTTCATGTGTGAACAGTGCTGTTTGAAACATTCCCTTCTTTGTCTTTTCCCTGGTTGAAACCAAGCACTTCCTCTTTCACGCTCTTTGTTTCTGGCTGAGTCATAGATTTTAAATAGGACACACCTTTAGCTCGGTTTCTGTTCGAGAAGTGAAAGACTAAACTGGAGGCATCGGAGATGCAGCGAATATCTGCCACGTTCAGCTCGTTTTTCTCAGACGGGCCGCTCTCATCACGAGCATTATTCTCTGGGCAAACATGTTGACTCATCAAACACAGTTGGAACTAATAGCAGTAATAATACCTCTGGTATTCTACTACTGCCACGCCCAGTGGGAACAGCATCAACAGTAATGTCATTGGCAGCACCTGAGTCTGTCCTGCAGGTCGCTCACAGACCATGTGATCAGTGCCTTGCTCACCAGTCAAACTTATTTGTTGTTACATGAACATAAGCCACAAACATCCCTGCAGGCCTGAACGCTCTGCATTCCCTCTCTCACCTGTTCATCAGACTTAACCTTTGGTTGTCATTAGAGCTGAGTCCTTTGACAGGTCACACCGTGTTTGCTTCAGGAAATCATTTCAAGCATTCAGCGCTGTGGGTGTTTCACTGGGCTGAGCCTGCCTAAAAGAAGCAGCCCTCACTTACTGTAATCTCAGCATCACTAGAGGGCAGCAGATTTCACGCCCTGTGTGACGATCGCGTGTGAAATTAAAAATAGTGCCTGGGTGCAGCGCGGCGGATCGACTCTGAAGTCAGGAAGCGGCACACATGGCGGCAGCGGCCTTTGATTAGCGGGACCCACCTGCAGTGTTGACTGTCACAACTTCACTGAATGGGCCCGTGCCCAGTTTGTTCTGCGCCAACACACTGAACTGGTACTCTGTCCCAGGCTCCAGCCCTGGCACCAACAACCAGATCTGAGCACCAGAAACCGGCATGGAGTGCCAGTCATGAGGACCGAAGTCTATTCTCTTTGACCTGAGAACAGAAAGCCGGAGGACTAATTATTTACAGCAGAAGGAGTCGCTCAGTGTTTGACTGCACGTGAAATACACCTTGTATATAATTATGTCTTGACAACACAATTACATGCTATTAAGTCATGTTTAAATTAATGCTAACTCAATAAAGAAAAACTGGCATTTTCATGACCTACAAATGATTTACTCGCAGTCATCGGAGGTTATTAATAACCTCCGTCTGACCACGAGCAGCTGAACATGTATGTCGGGATGTTAGCGCAGCAACACTTTCATTACATTCCCAGCACACGCCATGAATTATGCACGCTCACTTCTCCTAAATACCCCGAGAAACGCGCTGTCACAACAGCTCTGCGCTGAGCTTCTGACGGAATTTCACTTTTTTTTTTCATCCTCCTCAGTGAGAACGAGCTCGAGCGTCTCCACGTCTGCAGACCGGCTGCCACAGATCTGATTAAATAAAAAACGTGGAGCACTCACACTGGACCGTACCACACGGAGAACGTCTGCTCGAAGCCGCCATCGTAACCTGGCTCCCAGGACACATTAGCAGAGGTCGTCGAGGGCAACACGTGGATGTTGCCGGGAGCGTGCGGGCTGGTGCCTGAAGAGACGCAGAGAGGGAACGCATTTAAAATAGTTATCATATACTCAGATCTTTCATTTACTTTGACCTGCAATGATTCTGTCTGTGTGAATACGCCGTTTTCTACGATCACGATCAGATCTACGATCAGATCTACGATCAGGTCTACGCTGACATGATTCTGTGTGATAACGTAGATGATGTGGATCTCGCTGCTCGTGTCGCGTCACGTGACTCGCTGAGGCGGCGACCGGCGCGAGGTCGAGCTGAAGAGCAGCGGCGCCGTCTGCGGCCCCCGCTCGTCCCTCCCACCCGACAGCTGCGCGGCGTGGCCCGCAGCCAGGTACGTTCTCAGCGGGACCCGAGCGCGGCGCGAGGCGCGCGGATATCTGTGACACCTGCCGGCCGAAGGGGGGGGGGGCGGTGCGCACGGAGGCAGGAGGCCGGCCGAGCGCCGCCAGCTGTGCGACACGAGAGCGGCTCCGCGGCCACCGGGGCAGCGGGCCAGCGCGGTGACTTACTGACCCGCTCACATTTCACAGAGTCGCAGTTAGAAACACAAGTTACAGACTTCACTTCTACGTTGCTGTGAGTCTCACGTCTGATAGGAAACTATTATAAGAAGAATTGGAAGAAAAAAAAACATTAGCCTAAAATTGTTTTACTTTTTTTTTGTTTCATTAGCGTTTTGAACCCTTTTGTACAAACTTTTGTACACAAGGGTTTTTTACATGTCTCTCTGTTCAGCTACATATGGCTCAATCGTTCAAATTGCTCCCCTGTTTCCATTGCACCTTTGCAATATTGTGTCACTACATTCATTTCTTGTTCATAGTCTAATAGTCTCAGAACATTCCACCTTTTAGTTGTTCACTTTGGACACGCTTGTCAGCTCATTTCCTTTTTCCTCTTTACGTTTAGTTACATTTACAAGCGAACCAGACTTTACACTAGAAAATACACAAAATCGCCTTTTTAAATTGGATCCAATGTCAGAAAAAATACAAATTGAGTGTTTTTTCACCTGTTTTTTGGAACCACAATCATTCAGTGACTCGCAATTTGCTTGAGCCTCGAGGTGGTGAATTTGAGATGATTTTTTGCACAATATATTTCTAGAACATTTTGTTTTTTATGTGCAGACTAAACTTTGATAAGACCTCAAATCTACTGAATACATCGAGAGAAAAGAGTGTTCAGTGTGAACAAATGAGGGCAGGAAACACTGATCGGTCCATGAAAACACATGAATCACTCTTATGAAATGTGTGTTTTTTGTTGCCGTGTGCGGTTTGTATCATCTTCTTTGCCAGAATAATTAGACACTGGAGGGGTTGTGCAGATCACTGAGGCTGTTTTAAAACTTTGTGTCACCTACTTATCTATTCAAAATGGCTGCAATTACAGCTGTGAGGACACTGTCACAACTACAGCCTGTAAAAGGCATAATCAGCGCGACAATATCATTCTGAATCAAAGAACGCCACAATTATAAAGGCGGCTTTATCGAGCCAAAAGCAACATGGCTACTTATTAAAATCTCAACGCTACAATTTGCAGCTTTAATGCACATTCTGCCTGTTTTTACTGAATCAGACCAAATAATGGCCTTTAATAGTTTAATCGGTCAAAATCTGAACCTTCACGAGCCCGTTTCAACTTTGGGACCCTGTTTGCCTTTGTCAACACTTCAGTCAATCAATTTCACAGTGAAAAGATGTCCTTGGTCCAGCCAACCCTCAGACAAAAGGCTGCACAGACGCACTTTCAGCCGGCGAATGTAGTTACAAATTCAGGCTTTAAATTAAACTGTATGAAGCTATTACAGATAAGATCAAATTAAATTTTAATGATGCCCAAGGGGAAATTGGGAGAGTTTGAGGGATGAGGGTCACTTCGGCTTCATGCAAATCGCTCGCAGCGCGCGGCAAAGTGGGAGCACAGTGGAAAACGGGGCGGAGGGCGCCGTGCGGACTGTTTGTACCGATGACTAGGATACGCGTGCTGGCAGTGATGCTCGTGACCACGTTGGTGGCGACACACTCCCACTCTCCATGGTCCTCCTTGCTGAGGGACAGGAACTGTAAGCTGCCGCTGGGTAGGATGTTGTGCTTACTCCTGCTTGGCTTCCCCACCTTCGAATGACACGGAAACTGGGGTCAGCCGATGCAAAAACACACATTTCAGCGCACGTGTGGAGGCAAAGATGCGACGTGTAGAGAAGCGTCGGCGTGTGGCACCTTTCTCCAGCTGATGGTTGGTATATCAGGGTCTCCAGAAGCAGCACAGGGGATTACTAGTTCTCTCCCAGCCTCCTGACGGTACTCCCCCCCTGGCCTCACATTAAAGTAAGGGGGATCCTGCGTGAACACACGTACAAACCCATTAGGACGCACAAAGAGCAGGAGGGAGGAGAAATCAAAGTCAGACGGCAGCAGGGACGTACCTTTAGCACCAAATTGGCAGGGGGGGACATGCCCATGGTACCCAGGGCGTTGTAAGGCACACAGGTGTAGGTGCCCAGGGAGTCTTCTGTAGCCTCCGCCACCCGGATACTTCCATCTGGCATCAGGCTCCAACCGGGGTACTACAAGACAAAATCAAAGCAGTACTTTTAAGAATAAAACATTAAGTATTCAAGAACATGTTTACGAAAAAGTGAGACTAATTTTCAACAGATTTAACTTTACTGCCACATGGAAACATACAAAATTCTAGGGAACTCCATTTGGAAATGATGAAATTGATGAAAAAAGCGAACTGTCTTTGGATGTGCCTGGCAGACTGACCTTCTCCACTCTGAGCGGATAGCCATCTTTCTCCCACCGCACTGATGTCACAGGTGGGTTGGCGTCCACCGGGCAGCGGATGATGCCTGGCAGTTTCCGTGGGACGTAGATGACCGGGGGCATGTTGATCACTCGGGCAGGATCTGGATGTGACGAGGAGACCGGTGGGTTGTGTGGATAAATGCAAACACGTTCATCCATTCATACATCCATGTGTTGTGAAACCAGCTGTGTGTTGCGGAGAGAATCCTTGTTTACTGGGGGGGCCGCAGCTCTGCATGTTTTTAGGGGTCTTACTAGTTCGACACACCTCAATCTAATAAGTGCATCATCACCAAATTCTGCAGAAAGAGTGATTGTTATCGACTTATTGCAGACGAGCGAAATCAAGCAGGAAGGTGGCAAAAAAAAAGGCGGGACTATCACACTGTGGACACCTCTGATAGAGCGTATTTTCACAAATACTTCCTGGTGAAGAATCTCAACAAGTACTCTATTTTAGACCGTATTCATGATGAAAGGTGGTGCTGTTCTCAAAACACGGTGACGTGGTTATTCTTGAACTGAAGCAGCTTCACTATTAGAAGAATATTTCTGTTTATTGTTACCGAGGGTCTTTCAAAAAATGGGTGGTGCCACAGAAATAAACACCTTCCTGGCTTGTTGGGAATCTGGAGCGGGGGGGGGGGATGCTGGAAGGGGAATTAGAGGAGATTAGGCGACAGTCAGCATGAGAGTCTTCAACATAATCGCTGTGCTTGATGTGGTGGTGCATTGCAGCCTGCTAAAGGAATTTTTCAGGACTGAATACAATTTCACTATGAGGATGACGTCACTGTCAATGGTAACTTTTTTCTACATCAGCTTTTGAAGCTGATAAAAACTCAACATTTGGATTTTTTTAACATATGCACATAAAAATGTCCCAAAAATGGATGCATAGCACCATGACTTCTTTTATTTTTTTATACAGCCTTAAATATTAGCCGGTAAATGTTCAATATGTTTAGGATGGTCTAAAGGGACTCCAGGTCTGCACTGACGTTGCAGCGATCGCAGTCTGTCTGAGGGTGACGGGAGGACTCCTAAAAACCACAGTTTGTTGAGCGCGCGTCACCCAGGGCGCTCGTTTCTGCTGCGTTTGAGGCCACTGATAAAATCAGAGCCCGCAGTGCCACGAATCCCCCGCGCCGCCTCCCTCCTACTGTAGCACAGTAATCAATGACCAGCAGCAACTTGGGAGCAAATTAGCTCAACACGGAGGGCTGAGGATGAAACGTCGTGTGGCAGGGAGTGGCGCTCCTCTCTCATCAGTCGCTGCTGATGCACGGGAACGGGGTGGTTTTTTTGTCTTGGGGGGGTTAAAGGGTTGGGGGAGGGGGGTGGCTTCAAACGAACCCAGTAAAAATGGAGTCCGTCTCCATCTTTGTGAACAGGGACGAGGGACTGGAGTCGAGAGAGAGACAGAGAGAGAGAGAGAGAGAGAGAGAGAGAGAGAGAGAGAGAGAGAGAGACCCCAGTGACAATGTGAAAATGGTCAAAGGGGCTGGGTGAAAACGACCGGGGGGGGGGCCGACCTCGGCCGCCTCTCCGTAACGCGTGACCTTGAAATTGAAGAAGGGGGACTTCACAATGCAGCCGTTTGGAGCAGCGCTGCCAAATACTACAGCGCGTGCAGCCTCCATACTGCTGCTGCTGTTCCCTTCGCCTCCTCGCGCAGCCCACTGTACCGTTCCCCCGCCCTTCCCCCTCCACTTTGTTGCCATGGTAACACTCACACTGAACAGTCAGGTAGGCTGATGCTGAGGGCGAGATGCCGAGGCTGTTGCTCGGACTGCAGGTGAATTTCCCGGCATCCTCCGGCTTGACCCGGAAGATGATGAGGGTGCCGTCGATGAGGATGCGCACTCGGAGCTTCAGATCACTGCGAAGGAGACACAGACGTCCTGTCACGCCGCGGTGCTGAAGCACACACACACACACACACACACACACACACACACACACACACACACACACACACACACACAGGCCAGGGCACACACGCTGCTTGCTTTTCAGTTTTTCTCTCTCTCTCTCTCTCTCTCTCGCTCTCTCTCTCTCTTGCTCTCTCTCTCTCCTTCCTCTTGTTCAAAATTACATCAAGGTGCCATAAGAGAGCAGCAGAGAGTCGAACAGCAGCCAGACTGAGAGCATCCAAAGAACACCGAGTACAGAGAAAGAGATTCAAATAAATCTGCTAATTGGCGTAATCGCCAAATGGTGCAGCCCCCTCGGTTCCCCCCTTGACACCATTTAAATTAAACACCATGTTGATGGGCTTCGCCTTCAACACCTCACAATAGAAGAACACAAGATAAGAATAATTTTATGCCAGATTGCACCACTTTGCAGCACAGTCCACTTTCAATAGGTGTTTATTTGTTGTGTTTACAGTATCTTCTGTTTAATTACCTGATTTAGTCTAACTACAAGTCTGAATGCAAGTTGCAGAACATATCGTGCCGACAGTATTACACCTCCAGGAGAGGCTTGAATCAAAATCCATTTATGTGCAGTTATGACCACATTTCCACAACAATGAGTGTGAGTTAATATAACATTGTGTGCTGCCATCACTTCTTTTCTGTGACTGAACATCTCTGAGTACCTCCTAAAATACTCCACAAATATATTCCCCTCGATACCTTTGTCATAAGACCTGATTGAAATATCTTTTGTGGGTTTTCATGGCAATCTCTGCGCTGCCTCCGTCCATCCATCCTCCCATTCAGCCACATCAACATACCACAGTCAATGTTAGCTCCTCATAAAAGCTCGAGTGAAGCAACAAGGAGCAGATTCTCAGCTGTTCTCTTAAATTTGTCTTGATACTGAAGACAATTCTCCATCATATCTCCTCCAACTCGTGTCCTCACCTTACACATGCACACACAAACATCACACCCACCCACACACACAGACATACACACACACACAGCACAAAACTCATCGTTCAGCATCGCATGTAACAAGCTGCAAACATTGCCTTGCAAGGCAGCAACCAGCACAAGCCGTTGACACCTTTGCTAGCAGACAGGACATGTCTCCACAGACATGCAGGTGCTTTCTCCTGTTCATCTTATCCACAGTATAACTTCACCTTATATGGAGCCAGATGTTGCTCCTTGAACGCAAGATATTCAAACGCTGTACCCAAGACTTCCTCCTCATCTCTGCTCATCTCCACCCAGAGCTCTGCAGCAAAACCTGTGTTTCTCTACAGTAAACCTGTGTTTCTCTGCAGTAAACCTGTGTTTCTATACAGTAAACTTGTGTTTCTCTACAGTAAACCTGTGTTTCTCTGCAGCAAAACCTGTGTTTCTCTACAGCAAAACCTGTGTTTCTCTACAGTAAACCTGTGTTTCTCTACAGTAAACCTGTGTTTCTCTACAGTAAACCTGTGTTTCTCTGCAGTAAACCTGTGTTTCTCTACAGTCCTGTGGCTGATTGTCCTTCCTGACTGACCACCAGCGAACACGCGGTGGGCAGCCTCCGCAGCTGAATTCTTGCCCACAACATTACTTAGGATTAAATAAAGATCGATGTGTCAAAAGCATTTTAATACGAGTTTGGACACAAGTCCCACAGACCCTTGCTTTAACCAGCAGTCAGACCCCCCCCCCTCACTCCCCCCTGGTTTGTTCTGCCTGTCACTCGTTCTCTGTTAAAGCCCCTGTGGACTCCTCAGACCTGCTCCGTGGATCATGGAGAGGTCCCGGCCACGCTTCAGATCATCGCCGCATGAGGAACATATGATGGCACCAGGCGTGAGTCATGTGACGTCCCCATCAGAGGGCACCAACTTCTCCGCTCCAGAAGGACCCCCGGCAGGCCCGCTTCGCCTGCCTCCAGGGCCGCACCATAACGATGTCTCCCCCCCCTCCACTCGCCCACACGCAGACACACACATACACACCCCTCGGTTATCCTGTCTAACTGCAGTACAGCAGAGGGCTCAGAGACGCACCGCGTCACTCACATCAGCAGAGCTCGGGGATCAAGTCCTGCCTGCCGGTTAATTCAGTCGCTGCGTCTTAAACCAGCGAGGCTCCTCAAACTCAGACCTCGCCCAGGAGCCTCACTGAGACACGGCACAGAGCAGCTACGGTACAGAAGTGAACTCGATCATAACTTTACTTCTTGAAGTAGACGTTATCTTCTTCCCAAAACCAGGTGTAGGTCAGGTTGCCGGGATACGCCTCCGCTTGGCAGGTGAAGAGTGCATTTTGGGATATGTTTACAGTGACGTTTTCAGGAGGTGAGACGATGTACGGAGGACCTAAGAGAAACAGACAGAAGCGTCGCACTCAGTTGTTGGAGTTCGTGTCTTCTGTATGCAAACACAGGAGAGGCAATTTGAACAACTGTGCATTCAAAACAATGCTACCTAAATCTGACCAGACAGACACAATAAACTATCAAACACATTGACATACAGATACTATAATTCTCACAAAATGAAGCGCATTTGTTAAATTATCTCATTTTTTCTTTGCAGTCAGCCTTCTAACCAACATGTGAGCAAGCTAACAAACTCACTGCATGTTGTAAAAACAATATTTAGAGCAAAAACACTAAAGCTACATTTTTCCAAGCCACTTTTTAAGTGTAGATGAAACTTCAGCTCCTTTTTTACATCTGATTTTGGGCCCCATTCAACTGTGTGGAGTCAGTTGTAGCTTTTTCGTTGCCATTAGCTTTTACACGCGAGCTGGCGAAACGACTCATTGCAAAATTGCTCATTAAACATAAATGAGAAATTAGGGCACAGGTAGAGATATTTTAGGTCGGCTAGAATTTCCTCACTGACTGGCTGCTTCATTAGGTCCATTAATCATCAGCGCTAATCTAAAGTGATCCAGTACAACAGCTGCGCGCGGTGCAACAGCCTCCACTTTGTAACTCTTACATTTTGCTCTCAGGAGGTTTTTTTTTTTTTCCCCCTCGGAGTGACAAAAAGCACACGCCAAGTATTATTTACAATTCATCGCCGTGGTCTGATGTAAAACACAGTGAGCAGCCAGCTGTTGTAACCTTAATAGTAGTCGGCGTTGCAGCGCGCGCATGCTTCACATCGTAACCTTTGCGTCCCCTGAGGTGCTCCGGGTTCGCTCTTAACTCTCAATAAACCAGCAGAAGCCATGAAAGGTAAGCTGTCTATTATGAGCGGGCCCAGACACACGCCTGCCGGTTGTTTTCTCCCACCGCGTGCGCAACTTTACACATCAGATGGGACGACCGAGGGCAACATGCTGGTGTCTCACGGAACAACTGGAAGGGCTGCTCAGATGGGTGTATGTTAAAACTACTAATATGAGCTGTAATCTTTAAGTTTATGCACATTCTGACAAACCATGTTTGCAGAAAAATAGCTTAAACATTGTTGCATGTTGAGTCAGTCGTGTGGCATATTTCAGCCTCCTCACACAAGCTGCAGGTAATACTCTGATATCAGAACAACAGAGGTTGACAAGGTTATCGCTGCGCTTCAGATAAACACCTCAGTATCTCCTGTGCTTGCTGGAGAGTGATGGACGGCAGAAGGAAGAACACAGAAACACACCGTCACGTCTTGTAATTACATCAGGTAGCGTGACAGTAAAAAGGTACTTTTGTTGTTGAGTCCGTCCTTGTGAAACCCCGTTTCACAAAGTTGTCCGTCAGCGTCTCTTCTTGTGCGTAGAATGCATAAATCAAGAGGAAAAGCTCTCTCTGCGTACCATATATAGTCCTACTTTTCCAGAGTAAAGTTAATATGCTGCTTCCCTCCGTGCCCATGTTTCACAGCCTCCTGTCGTGACTTAATAAGCTGCACAATCAGCTTTATGGTGTTGGTTCATCTTTCTTTATGTAGCAGAAACAGTGAAAAACAATCCTGTTTTAATGTCTCGGAGGCCACACACACACACACACACACACACACACACACACACACACACACACACACACACACACACACACACACAC
>JAUESF010000016.1:16855779-16867862 GCA_032274765.1 Malacoctenus tetranemus | reverse complement strand
GACTGAATCTCACTTGAGGGGAGAATATGTGAAAGTCGGCTCGGTCACACTGGACCCAGCAGCGTCTGACAGAGACAGATACTCAGCGGCAATACACGCCGCTGATGGATGAATGAGGTGGCATTTGGGCCCCAGTTGGGTCAGCCAAATGGGACCTAAATGCCAGGCCATCACTAACCCAGTGACACAGTGGCACCGCCTCATCGGTCATGCCAGATTAAGTTTGGTTAACTTTAATTTAGGTGGAAAAGATGATGTGATGGCACGATTCTGTTTGAGATCTAAAGAGACTGCTGATGCTGGAGAATAATAGAGAGGGGGAGAAGAAAGGGGGGAGGAGGAGGAGGGGGAGAGAGAGAGAGAAAGAGAGAGAGAGAGAGAGAGAGAGAGAGAGAGAGTGGCCTTAGTGTCCTTGTCGGGCACAAGGCCTTGCCATCTGACACCTGCCACTGAGTGGGCATGGATTCCCTGTCCGCTTGGCAGGAAGTGGAGGCCAGCACACAGGAACTCAAAGGAGGAGTGTATGCAAATACCAACGGCCAAAGGAAATGAGTGTCCTTAGTGTCTCTGCGGGGGCCAGACGAAAAATGGCACCTGCTTCCCGCACAGACTCCCATTTATAGGGCAACAGTAGCAGAAAGTCTTCGTCAGAGCTCCCCTAGTTAGACGTCTAGACAGCGAAGCAGCCTTTGATATTTCCATAAATGCCTGTCTATTATTTACATAACTGCCCCAGAAAAGCCGAATATTTGTGCCCGTTAAACATTTCAACCTGCCCGCGCGTGTTTGCCGGTGTCGGCTGCATCCCCGCGACGAGACAAATCACCCGCATGCGCGAGGTCACGCAAAGTGCTGTGATTTAAAATGCCAAATATATGTGACATTCAGGGATATTATTAGTTCTGCTGCAGCCTGAGCTGCTCAGTTTCTCTTGAAAGACCTGACAGCAGTGGAGAGCAGCAGAAAAGAGAGGGAGGGAGGGAGAGAGCGAGAGAGAGAGAGACAGAGACAGAGACAGAGAGAGAGAGAGGAGGGGGAACGGTGAAGAGTGAATATTGATGAAGCAGCCACAGAGATGCAGTATGCCTCCACAACAAGACATTCACACACACACGCCTACAGACGTTCGCAGACTCCAAACATCACAGGAGTGTGCAGGTGACACTCGGCGGCGATGGCGACGGTGGCGTGTGACCCCCCCTCCCCCTCCCCCTCCCCCTCCTTCCCCCCCTCCCTCGGCTCAACTTTTACCCGTCTCGCAAAACTCATCCAGCTGCATGCGAACGCGACAACACGCCCTCGCGTAACGAGCTGCACACACGACCCGGTGCAGGAAGTGAATTACTGAACACGGAGTACGCACAAAGGAAAACATTATGTTCTGCATTGATAATGGCCATTCAGCCACAGCAGCATTCTGGGTGCTTTTTTTTTAAATTCCACAACGATTATGCAGCGCAATAGACTTTATGAATGATTCTGTGCAGAATATTTTGCATGCAACGCATTGCAATCATTATTCAAATAGGGGAATTGCAGCCATTGTAAAACATATTCACGATCAAATCGAATATGCATGAGTTTCACAGCTCTCATAAGTTCACAGACCAAAAATATACATGCGAATAAGCCTGACAGCAAAGTCTCTCTCGTTCCCTCTCCCTCTCTCTCTCCCTCTCTCCCTCTCTCGCTCGACCAACACAGAGGATTACAGCATTCACTGAAAAGTTTCAGACCTATGAAGTTTTAACACGAGTAAATCGACACTTTCTGCCTGGAAATTTTGCTCTCAAGTGTTTTTGAGAAAATAGTTAGCATATATAATAGCATTCTACTGCACTAGACGGTTCGGGACTAACTTAAAGTGGGCCAGACCCACCTCACCTCAGAACATGATAACCTTCAATCAACATCAAACTGAAACCACTGATGTTAATTTTTATTGATACATTTCCGAGCTTCCTCCCGATCTTCACCCTGAGGCTTTCTGGCGCTTCACACAAGACCATCCAGGCCAGTGGGCCCTTCCTGGGAAATGCAAAGGTGCACATTTCAGTTCCGCCCGCTCATCAGTTTGACGGCTCTCAGACCGTCACAACCGATCGCTGACGGAAACGCCTTAAACGAGCTACAATCAATCCTCGTCTAAGCAGCCTCTCACACCCAGCTCCTTTTGGTCTCAGACAGACGCCGTTTGAGAGGGAGACACGGAGGCAGAGGGACGCAGCGCCCCATTCAGGAGCCTGAACAGAGAGTCAGTCAGCAAACAGTTAAGAACCAAAAGCAGCTTCACCGATCATGTTCCTGCACATGGAACGTGACTGAGAGGCTGAGTGCTGAGACGCAGCTCTTTACCAGATATATTATTGATTATTCCAGCAGCTATTTCATCAGTTAATTATTTTGTAAATAAAACGTCAATCAAAGCGAGAACAAGAGGCTTGTAGGCAGCCAAAGAAACAACAACAAAGATCTTAGAGTTCAGCATAACTTAAATGTTTGAGAAGAGTTGAATAGAGTTTTAAAGAATGTAATCTAGAATTTTTCTAAACTTGGATTTAAATCAAGGAATAAGTGGTGAAGGTGCAAAAAATCCCTCTCGACAGGCCAGAAATCAACCCAATAAATACGAATGGCTTTTTGAATCAAGTAGTGAAAACTAAAGACGTGTCTGCAGCGTCTGCTCACCTTCGTTTGTTTGCACTGATTCAGTGGAAGATTCAAGGCTGTTTGAAATATCCTCACAAATACGAGATTAAGTGTGTGACGCAGGTTCCGTTTTTTTTTCCCCTTCCCTCTATTGGATTCATTCACACCCACGAGCACCTGTTCCCCGATCAGAGAGCAGGCTGTTGGGCCGGATGACTCACCGTTGACTGTGAGGTGCACCCAGCTGCCGTTGTGGAAGGTGTCGTACTGTTGCTCCAGCATCAGGACCTTGCACTCGTACCAGCCCTGGTCCTCGGAGCGCACCGGGTCGATCTGCAGGGAGGCCTTCCCGTGCAGAGAGGCTCTACCTGCGGACGCACAGGGGGGAGACGGCATCCCACGGTTAACCACTTCAGCCCTGTGAATTTATCTTTTAGGACACCCACGGGCTCCTGTTCAGCACACGAACACACGCACACACACACACACACGCAAACACACTCAGGAGCTTTACTGGTCTCAACAATAATCCATCATAGCAGTCGGGGGTTAAGTGTTGTATTCCAGGGCCAGCGGCTCAGTGAGGGTGTGGGTTATCTCTTTGCATTGCCACCAGACGGCAGGTCGCAAGAGTGTGAGTGGGGCCTTCGGTGTTAGAAATGATGCAGCATAAGTTGGTCCTCCCGTTTCTCCCTCTTGTGTTTTCTTTGCTCCAGAAACTCAAACTGTGGCAGTTGACTCAGAAGGCCAGACCTCCTCAGTGCATCAAGACCAAAGCGGGTGAGATAAACAACTCTGCTCATTTCCTTCTACCTCGTCCTTTTCAGGCAGTGCAGCAGCCCCAGTGTTGCACCAGCACGAGATAGAAGGTAGGAAAACACCCAGGACAGGCTGCCAGCCCCGCGTGGAGCTAACAGAGACAGACAGTCCCTAACACTCACTGTACATTCAACCCAACAGGCAATTTAGAGCCTTCACTCAAGACTATCACGTGTTCAGACTGTTAGAAAAACACCAAAAAATGAAGCCAAGACAACCTAAAAACACAGAATAATATTTTCAGACGCTGCATTCATGTTCAAGTAGCAAAATAACTTGGCTATTTTCTAAAAAATAGTTTGAATGACGAATAGTTTTAATTTTTCTGGATTAAATATGAAACTTTTTTCTCTGTCGTTTCAGGAAACGTTTCCATGCAAGTTGAAAAAAAAAGAAATATAGAAACAAGAGTGAATACATGTGTTTTTCTCTGAAAACTGCATCCAGCAGTTTACAAAATGATCCACGTTCAGAGGTGTTTTCAAAAAGTCACGTTTTTGGTGTACAGATACGCTGTCTCTGCGAGGACAGAAGACCTGTCTGATAAAACTGTCTCTCTCTCTGGAGGAGGACTGACTACCAACCTTCAGAAACAGCAACTCCTGGATGAAGCAACCAGAGGTACAACAACTCTAACTTTTTTTTCTGAATTCTGGTTCTTCCGAACCTAACAGCGTCATGGCAACAGCTTCTGATCCAAAAGGTTCTTCGGAGAGAGAAAATTTCAAATCCTCCGAAAGCTTTTAACTCTTCCTTTAACTGATAAAGTGTCCCAATATTTACCCCATAAATGAACACCTGTCAAGCTTGAAGTATTAGGATTTATGCATGAAACTGCCTGGAAGCCACACCTTCACATGAATCCAAATGAAGCATCTGGTGCTGCGGTGGAGAGAGAGAGGGAGAGAGGGGGGAAAGAGAGAGCGGCTCTCTACCTCTGCGAAATCACATTTCTTATAAAACTTTTCCATCCGCACCTCTTCTTCACTTCAAGGCGGAGGATAAATTGGAATTCTAAAAGGAGGAAATCACAGGGGGATGAGAGACGTTGAGGAAAGCAGGCACGGCTGCTAAGCTGTCTGTCTGGGAGCCTGCAGCCCGCTGCTCACATGGCTGCCTCTGACAGCCCGACAGACTAAAACACTCGCCTCGCCTCTGTCTGACGAGTGTTCGGAGATGGAGCGTTTTCCCAACTTTGATGTGTGGTTGTACTGTAAGTGCTGTTTCCTGTTACTTCAGACTGAGTGTCAGGCCAATATATCGACGCTGAGGGCCGGCTGATTTTGCTCCACCAGCGGCGTGAGCGCGATAGACAAGACATCCAGCCCTGGGACCGCTGCGGCCGGAGTTTGGATAGAAAACTGACGTTTTCCCTTCTTTTCTTTTCCTTTTTTTTTGGTTAGCAGGAAATCAATACGGCAGAGAGGAAGTGAGAGGAGCCGGGACTGCAGTCTTGCAGTAAAGAGGGAGCTTGTCTTTAAAAAGTCAGGTCTATTTTTGCCCCGGCATTGAAGTGCTGAGTGGGGCGGGCGGTGGCGTGAAGGGTAGGGATCAAGCTCGGCTCCCATTTGTCAGGCAGTGAGAGGGTGCTGCTGTAAACAGAGTTAACAGCACTGTATCCACGTCAGGACAGGCCCCCTGGGCACAGACCACTTACACAGAACAGGCTTCTGTCTGCTGCGAAAACACGGCGCTAACACCTTGTTCAGATCACATGGCAGCCTCTGTCAGACAGAAGCGCCGCGCCGAGGAAACACTGAGGATCCAAAGTGACAAAGTTGGCAGACGTGCCGGGGAAACACGATTCTTCAACCAAATGAGCTGCGAGTCAGCAGGCGAGCGAATGTTTGTGTGTTTCAGTGAAAATAACATTATTTCTGCTCTGGCACGAGCTCCAGTTTAACGTCAGTTCTCAATAAAGAGGCTTTGTTTCACGTTTGTTCTGCTTTTTCTTGCTTTCACCGATTTTTCGAAACATTATTTGTGCGGTTTGTTTTTATTTCAGTCACGCTCACAAAGGAAATCTGGTGAATCCTTTAAATTTGCCCTTTTTTGAAGGACTTTGAACATCTGAACACAACCAACAGCTCACAATGAATAACGCATGCTAATATTCAACCAGTTTGAAAGACAATCTCGTACCTTTCATGAATACAACTGTACAGCTGTGGATGTGAGCACAATTTGTTCCATGTAATGTTCCTTGTTTCTTCACTTTGAACGATCAAACCAAATTGTGACAATTAATAAATAAAATGTAGCAAATGATAAAGTGTGCAAAAGGAAACTGTTCATAGAAAACAGCCAAATGTGGCAAATTGGGTAAAAACGCAGTAACAGGCAAATGAAAAGAACAAAAAAGCCAAAACTGATGTAGGATAAGGAAAGCATGAAACAAAATGTAAAGAAATAAACATAAGGCCAACTCAGGGCACAAAGAAACACTCATAAAGATCAGTGAAGCAACCTGAAGGAGACACATAATGGCTAAAATGAAGCAAAAAAAACAGAAGGAAGAAAGCAGCGAGGGAGCCAGCCAGCCACCAGAAGATGTGAAATGACCACAAAATGATGCAGAGTGATGCAAAAATTATGCAAGACGGAGGCACAAAACAGACATGAATCATATCTGCACCGGTCGTGATTGTTTTGTGTCTCCTTCAGCGTGACCTGTTCGGGTCCTCGGTGGGACGAGCCAGGGGCCGTTTATGTGTCTGAGCCCGGGGGGGGGGGCGGATGTTTCCTAATCTGTCTCTGCATGTTAACAGGCTGCTTTATCTCAACTCCAGAAAGAGACAGAAAGACAGTCCATTATTAATTATCTCTTTATTTTAACAGTGAGGGGAAATGTAACGCTTTGCATCAAGTCTGCAGACGACTCTAATAACATCCCACATACATCCATATTATTGGTGTGCAGACTGCGGCTAAATCTGGTTGCAACAGAGATACGATTGAGGGTTGTGTTTTTTTTTCCCAGCAGCTTGTCCCAAAGCGGGAGGATCTGACACTAAAATTTCACAAGCTGCACATCTGAATTATTGATTGCGCTTTTGCTGGAGTGGGCACAGAAATAGATGTTTTTAAATGTTATAATTTCCATATAGCCGCAGGACAAACAGGCAAAACGATCCCTGAAAGCAGGAGCGGAGTCTCGTAGTGAATTAGGCGAGGGAAAACACACACTCGTAATGAGAACATGTCCTCCCCTTCGATTTGAGCTGCACATTAAAAATGAAGGTGCTGGAGGTCTCTGAACGGTTAATGAAAGGAGACGGCAAACATCGCTCGCTGCCCGGGACGCGCCGACGCAGCCGGCCGGCCTCCACTCCACGAGTGGCGAGCGCGACCTGTGAAAGCGCGTGGATCCGGGGGGGGGGGGGTGCCGCGTCGTACAGTAGTCGCGGGTAATCGTCTTGGTTTTTCGCAGCAGCTGCGTGATGGGCTAATCGCACATTTCCTCTATTCATCAACTTTATTCAAACCGTGTGATAACAATTCATGGGAATCGCCTAAATGAGCTCGGAGACCGCATGGAGCCATTAAGCGCCCAAACGAGCATCTCATAAACCACCGTCCAGTGTCATTACCGCGCTGCCACCGCGCACATGCAATCCCCAGAATACACTTTAATCTATGTAATGAGACCGGCCATATTCATGGTGCATCTGTTCCCTGGTAATTCCTCAACTGCGGACTTGACGCCACATGGCCGCGGCCCGCTGGTCCGGTCCGGGGCGAGCGGCGGCGCGGGGCCGCAGAGTGCTGGTGGTTTCAGAGCCTGCTGCCAGTCAGGAGGTTAAAGTAAACAATGGAACGCTCCAGCAGCTGCAACATCCGCTGCAGACACTCCAGAATAAAGAGGAAGGTTTCCCGAGACACTGAGTCACCGCTATTAGGCTTCCTCGCAGTGCTTAAAAAGCCCGCGGGGAGGAATTTCAGTGAATTCGCCACTCTAACTGATTCATACGGAGAAAAAAAGAAAAAAAAACACAACAAATTGTGCCGCGTCCGCGTTTGGGACGCTCGCGCCTAAGAAGTAAATCCTTTCCACCGAGCCACATTTGGTCTTTATTTCACAGCATATTACCGGGTCGGGCCGGGGGTTTTTGTAGTCGTAAGGAGGAGGTGGGAAACAGGACGGGATAATTCTGACCTCATTCTGACAACTCGCCATCTTGTCACAGACACCGAAGCAACATCAGAAGGAACCAATTTCCTGCTGGAAGGAATCAGAGCGCAGGCAGGCGCTGACGTCTAATCCAGGAGGGGGACATCTTTAAATTGTGTGATGTTGTAATGACTGTGAAGGGAAACACACGCTGGCGCGCGCGTGTGTGTGTGTCAGTGCGTGGTGAGTTCCAACCAATATTCTTGACCATGTAAATATGCAAATGTGAAAGGTAGCTTTTCACCGAGTGGAAGTGTGCATGATCGCCGGTTTGCACCCACAGGAACAACCTCGTTGGGAAATCTATTATACATGTCTGCATTTATACAGTTATGAGCCTCAGACAATAGTTTTTTTGCTGCTCAGGGCTGCACGTTATGCGTGTTCAGGTAGAAAATGCAAATAAGGGGCCTCTGGTTCCAGGAGAGCTCAGGGACTTGGTTTAAATGAACGCAGAACGCCGAATGTTTGTTCTGTTTCGCTCGCTGAAAAAACCTTCCCTTCACCCTTTGGTGTGGATTCAAAGCTATTATGCTTTGACTCCAAAGTGGATTTATTGGAACCTCTTACTAAAATTTAGATTATAAGTCAAGTCAATGCCACTTATGCCGAGTATGTCATCATCAAACTTCATAAAAGAAAAAAAGAAATGGGCATAATTTTTGTGAGGTTTTGAAGGTTATCGGATGTTTTAGGCTCAGGAAAGAGAAAGTGTTTTAAAAGCCTTTTCTCTGTGTTGTAGCGAGTAAAATGTAAAAGTATCATCAGTTTTTCTAATCAACTCTAATTAGTTGTTGGTAACAGCTTCATAAAGCAGTGGCTTTATTTACCCAGCATATATACTACTGACTGTATATGCTGCATGCTGCATTGTCACTGGAGTGTGTGGGAAGCCATGTATGTGCAGCGCACCAGTGAACTGCTGAGGCACAGTTTATTTCCCTGCGTGCGCTCCGAGTACGCAGACGTCCCTTTACAGCCCTGAACGCCATGTTCCCACAAAAATGAAGTGCGGTTCAACAGCCAGCAGACACAAAGCTGCACTGCAGCGTCCTCGCCTTGAACCTAAAGCCCAAAGAGCTGAAGCACCTTCCTGAGGGGGAAAACCGCTGGGCTCTGTGTGTGTGTGTGTGTGTGTGTGCGTGCTGCAGGCTGCAGGTCAGTCTCCTCAATGAAATACGATTTGTGCTGCAATCTATTTAAAAGTAGCTGTCAGAAACACCCCTGCTCTCAGCCACAAGCTCATAATTAGGTCTGCAGCAGTGCAGGGAAATCCATACGCTGCATCACAGAAATGTTCGGCGAATGATTGTAGTAACGCAGCTAAACTGTGTAATGTGTGGATGGAAATATATATATATCATTATTACTGCGCTCAGTTTGGCGCACTCCAAAAATGAAAGATTGAAATGTGACGTAAAAACAGGGAGGAAAAATCAGGAGCTCAAACTGCCCATTACTTTCATTTTGAAGCCTGCTGCCTCTGAATGTTGTGAGAAGGTGTGTTTGCGCCTGTGTTTGGCTTCGCTGTGATTATTTTGGCCAATCAATGAGTGGAGAAGGAGGCCAGAAGCTTCCTCAGAGGTGATGGGGGGAGGGGAGGTGGGGCGGTACCAAGCTGGAGGTGCTTCGCTGTGCGTCGTCGTCAGTGTAAAGTTTTTGTCAAAGCAGGATCTCACCTGAATAAATGGGTTTTTCTACCTTTGATGTCAGGTGAGCTGATAGCTCGCTGTGCTTTAGGGAAGGTTCCTGGTTGGAACATGATGTTCCCCAGAAGATGAACATGAGACGAGAACAAATGTGTCATTTCTTTACAAATATATGTGGATAAAAACTGTGTGCTGGTTTGATTCTAGCACACATACATACACAAGACTAGTACACAATCCAACACATATAGTCACTATAAGAGTGGAGGCTATAATCAGACACCTGGTTTGATTGCATGTTCTCCCTGTGTGTTAGTTCTCAGCAGCCGGACTGGCTTTGTCCTGACAGTGTAAAGTCGTGCAGGCTGAGTGACGACAGTAAAACGGCCGGTGGTGACCGTCTGTCTCTCTGCGTTAGACCTGTGACGGACTGGCTACCTGTCCAGGGCGCACCTGGCCTTAAGCTCAGTGTCAGCTCCAATGAACTCCCACTCACAGACAGCCCGACTTGGACACAGCCAGTTAAGAGAACAGCTAAACATTTGGGTGAAACTCGCTGTGTATTTTTGTATGTATTCACTTTTGCATTGTCATTGGACGACACTTCATTGGGCACAAACACTATGAAACAATATGTGCATACATCCACGTGTAAAATCAGCCAAAACAGTTTAGAAGCTTGTCGATATCTGAGAAAATCCATTTTTGCTGCGTTCCAGGTTTTTTTAATGAGTGACAGTTGGAGCAGTCTGTGAATCATCTGTGTGTTTTAGTCCATCATCGTGTCCCTGTGCGTGGTCATTGTTTGTCAGTATGTCACCAAAGATTCAGCTGTCAACTTTGTTTCTGCTGCAAAGTCAACAAGACAAAGTCTTGGTGGATTTACTGTACTTGGCAGCGAGATTTCCTCCCAACATTCATCCAAGGCTTCATTAATTCAGACGTTTCGGGCTCAATCGGCTACAGATAAAACTTTCCAGGCACGGTTCTGCTCTCTGTCAGGGCTGGATTACTCACTGCCACACAGAACGGAGCTCTTACCAGTGTATTCTGGGTCCACATGAGGAGGGTAGTAGCGGAAGTTGATGAAGAAGGGAATAGGCACTCCAAACTTGAACCACTCCACCACATAGGGGGGCTGCTGGCCATCCAGGGGAGGGGACACGTCACACCCCAGGATCACGCTCTCTCCGGCGCGAGCCGTCACAAACCGGGGCTCCTCTCTCACTCCGTGGGCACCTGCAGAGGACGCACACGTGGCCGTTTTAATACACTTCACACTGGCGGTGCAGAAAAATCCACGTGCACCTCTTTTTCCTGCAGACCTTGCAAGAAAAAAACCTCATTGCATTCAAGTCACCCAAGACCAATTTACAAACAAGAATAGGGCGGCAATTAAAAGGCGATCGACTAAATCGATGGATTAAAACGCGTTTCGCTTAATGTCTACGATCGTGCGTGAAAGGACGCACAGCGGCAGTGGTCCCGGTGAACATGGGTGAACACTCCTCCCTGTCTTCAGCTGCCCTTGTCCCACCGGCCCCGCCGTCATCTGTCACCTGCATCTGTTGGTGCGTGTTTTGTGGCTGTGCCATACTGTACTATAAACGAGCTGCCAAGGGGGGCTCCATTGATCATTGCTGGCTGCCGCTCGGATGAGCTTTACTATGAGCACCACCAGGCCTGGCGCTCCGCCACCGACGTCCAGGCACGCTGCCGAGCGTTGACCTATCAGATGACTCAAAGGTCGGCGTACCTGCCTCAGCAGAACGCTCACTCTGGGAATGGATTTTCTCCAGCTGCCACCCCCGCGCTCATTGAGCCGGCTGGATCTCCGCCGTCAGGCCGAGCATGACTACCCGCCCGCGCCCTGGGGGGAAAATCGCTTCAGGGATCAAGAGACATGCTGACGTTTCACTCCGGAGGAGCACCAGCTGAATAACTTAACGCTTTCATTAGCGCCGTCATTTGCATTATCAGGGATCTTTCTCGCTCCCCCCTTTTTTTTTTTCATCTTTTACTGAAGAACAAATACGGAGGACGTGGAGGTATTATGGGCTCAAGCAGCTCTGCTGTTACCCTCTGTGATGATGATGACCCTCCTCTCATCATCACGGCTGTCCAAACTGCTCCCGGGTCACAGAGCCCTTTTTCCTTTTTTTCTCTCCCAAACAGCACAAACTGATGTAAAAAAAACTCAATATTTTCACCCAGTTTTCATGTCAAAAAATGGCTCCGCCCCTACACGCCATATGCACCACTTAGCGATTGTGTTTACCAGTTTAATCTGCATTATCCTGTGACGAATTAATCCACTTTATTCACTTCAGTCAGCACAGATTCTAGACAGAAACAGAGCAGATTTAATCAAATTACACTTTTTAAAGTGGAGATGTGGTCTGCCAGTTACAGACCTCCAAAATCTGCTTTGCTGCCGCGCCTCTTTAATGAGGGGCACCAAAAACAGCCATATTTTGAGCTCTAATGAGCAACACAAACATCACTGCAAAGCGTGCACGACTCAGTGACATGCACGGGATCATTTAGCAGCCATCATCGACCTCTAATAGGAAGGAGAGTGAGCAGGTCTAAAGGGGCATTTCTCATCAGTCTGAAGAAACACGGCATGTCGAAAGACATTAAGATTACTAACTGAGCAGCTCGTTGTAGCATAGAGCTACATAGAGCCTGTAGCTCTGAAACCTGCAAACCCTGAAACCTTCTTTGCATTTAGAACTGATCTGACACTTTAGAAAATAATGGAAACTTCTGTAAACTCTCCAAATCGACTGCTT
>JAUESF010000016.1:16839326-16853966 GCA_032274765.1 Malacoctenus tetranemus | reverse complement strand
AAAACTGAGAGGGGAACAGAGAGACATGTTTACTGATACACGCAATGAAATGTCACAATAAATCAGGAAGACACATCTGATCGGGGTCAATCAACAGCTGTCACATCATGGCAGCAGAGCGGCAGGGGCGCGCGGGGTTAACCCCGCCAGATATTTCCACTTGCAGCGTTCAAGAAGTGGCAGCGGGTTAAAATGGCTCTCTGCACTGAAAGCGCACTACACTGTACTCTCAGTAATGATCGCAGATTTGTACAGTAAATAGCCTCTCCAGGCAATTTGGGGCAATAATCAAGCAGAGGAAATGTTTTGACAGCAATAAGGTCCAATAACACAAAATATGGGAACTGAGGGGGGTTCGGTTTGGGATGCGCAGCGCTTGCTTTGCCTGATAAGCCCTCTCCTCTGGAATAAAAACCCACCAGCAGTTTGTACCCAGGAAAGCTAAAATCTAATCTTCACCTCATGCTCCGCTTTGATTCAGCGCACGAGCGAGGGGAACCATTGCTCACTGCAGCTGGAGATTCTGTGGAGGATACATCAAAAGTTTAAACAGTGTGTGTGCGTGCGTGTGTGTGTGTGTGTGTGTGTTGCACAGCGACGAGGATTTGAGCGTGGCTTCAGGCCGGACGGAGCTCCTGATGTGGAGGATGTAATGGAATATAGACTGGACGGAGGCTGGAGAGAGAATCTCAAGGACGTGCAGCCACTGGGCTGGATGGGCCACTGACAGGGCGGTAATTGAATGCCAGCCTGCATGTGCTGAAGGTCACATCAGTGGATGGCCTGGATGTGTGTGTGTGCTTGTGTGCATGTGTGTGGGTAGCTACACATATCTGTGTTAATCTGAGGCTGCAAGATTCAAACATCGAATCTACATCTAACTACAAACTGCTCCTGCCAAAGGAAGCGCAGGAAATCCAGACTGCGCGCGTTCTTCAAAGTGAAAGCACTGATTTCTCTTTTACGCACGACGGATATTCAGACTGGCAAACGGTTCACATTCCTGCTACTATATCATTCATAGTTAATCACCATGCTTCCCCTTACATCTCTCCCCCCTCTTACACTATCTCTACAAACCTACTCAGCTGCAGAGGCTCCATTCACAACCACCGTGTGCAGAGTTCCCTTCGACATCGCGGACGCTGCCTGTGGTCTGGAAAACCAGGAAGTGTGTAACAGTTTGGCCTCTCTGGAGATTTGCATTCGACACTTGTGCAGTCAGACCGACATCCACACAGAGAACAAAGTTTCAGTCAATAACCAGAACCTAAAGGAACGTTTACAGTAGAAAATATGGTTTCCTAAATGATCACTCAGTCTTTATGGGATGATTTTGATTTGTTCTTGGATTGTTAGATTCTTTGACTTTACCAAACTTTACTGTTGCAGGAACAGCATTGACAGAAAAGTGGGGTAATAATGGATCACTAGAATCAAAATAACACAGCTATAGTTATTGAGTTTCACTCGTTTGGTCACACATGAAAACAGTTGTAGAGCTGCCGAGCTGCTGTCTCTGTTCTACTCCCTGAGAACCGACTGCTAGCCTTAGCGTTAGCCAAAGCTAATCCTGGTTGCTGAATTTCCAAACATTTGTGACACATTCATTACTTGACTTGTCTATCCCTCGATTTTCACCTTCGTTTGCATGACTTTCCCCAAATATCCCAGAGGGAGAGCTGATTGTGACGTTTGAGCCTTGCTGATAGTAAAGTCCAGCTCCTCTCACTCATGAGCAATGCTCAGTCAGGTCTGCAGCGGATCTGCTGACACCTGCTTGAACATGCGGCGAGGAGAGAGCGAGGCGGGATGTGTGAAATGGGCTTGGCTTGCCAAAGCCACAAAGGGCCGACTGACAATGTTGGACGACACACTGCAAGAGGTGCATGGGCCGTCTTCAGCCAGAGCTCTAAGTCATCTAATTCCTCAGGCCAGCAATGATAACAGTTGTTAAATGAGTTAGAAAGGCTTCAAGCTAAATGGAAAAAACACACAGAGAAAGATTGGTGGCGAAAAAGTCCTGATTCGTGCGATCACATGGGCCGTCCATGGACAGCTGCTCCTGAGCCCGTTTATTCACTGTCAGTAAATCACACGTCACTGAGATGCTCAGACTTCCACAGAACAACACTAGCTCCTAATATCTTCCGATCAACATATCCACTTGCATGTAATCTCCGTTCGCTCCAGCCCTCGATCCCGCTCACTTCCTCTTTCTGCGACTCTCACACTCGAGCGGCAGTCTGAAGCCACATGAGACGCTCGCTGTGGATTCAACACTCGTCTGAGGTGGTAAGTACTTCTCGGGCAGATGGATGCGCAGTATATGTTTTCCCCACAACACAAAAGAGACTCTGCAGATGTGATAAATGTGCAGCACACTGAAGAGGGGAGCATCGTGACTCTGGAATAGGAAAAAAAACTATTTTTAGCATATTGCTAATAAGGCATGTTGGGCACAATGTAATTTTGACAAAACATTTTTAAAGCTGAAAGGTTGGCTTCACTTTGAGCAAAAGCTAAACAGCTAAGGAGTCATACAAATCAAAAGGACATTACCTCAACACACAACAATCTCTTACTAACCAGCAACGGCCAAAACCAGTGATAACTGATTAGTTTACAACCAGTCCAACCCTGAAACTGGACTGGCAGGATGGGACGTCTTTTCCAGCACGGTCCACCTCACTGGTTTCCACCTTCACCTCAGCGACACCAGCGACATCCATCTGGGCCATTTAAAGGCCTTCATCAGTGAATATTGATTCCTGGTAAAGGTGGTTCACTGTATGTGATCAAACACTTGACCGTCCTCTTGGAGAAGACTCCACTCTGCCTTCTTTAATGAAGTGCCTTGATGTTATCAGTTGAGTCCAGCCCAGTCTGAGTGTCTAGATCCTTATCGCCAACCCACAGGCCCGAATAATCAGGGGGGCAGCAAGTGCTCATTGTGTTCAGAACCCACTAAGCTCAATGTAATTTCGCTGATTTGGATCAGAAGACGGCTCGCTATCACCGACAGGGCTCTAGCAAGCAAGATCTAATGAGTGGCCAGGAAGGTCTATTTGTGTATACAAAATGTATGTCAACAACGTTACCGTAATTGGACCACGATTTGTCTTTAGAACTATGTTCAACCTTTGTGTCCTGAAATCCTCAAACTGTGTGGTTTTTAAACGACATACAGACTCTGCAGATTTTCTTTTGCACCACAGTGAGGAAGTGAGTCCAGTAGACTCATCGTCATGTTCGAGAAACCAGTTCTGTACCACGGAGCATTATCCTGCTGAATGCGGCCCAAAGAAACCAGATATACACAAAAAAATAAAGGGGAAAATATCAACGAATGTCAACACAAACACTCAGTTATGCTGTCGTGGTAAATCAGCAAGTCATTTGGTAGAAAAGCGTCCAAAGTGTGCCAAATAAATGTCCCCCACACCATCACATCCTCCCAGCAGCTTCAACTGCTGACATAAACCAGAATGGATCAGTGATTTTATGTAATATGCATCAAACTCTGACCCTACCAACAAATGTCAACACTCATCAGACCAGGCAATGTTTTTCCAATTTTCTCTGCTCCAATCTTTGTGAGCCTGGAGCTGCTCTTGGGAATGGTAGCCAAAAAAACCCCTCAGAGTTTAATCTAAGTTTGACTATCCACAACTTAAAGCTGCCTCGGTATTGGTTTCTGAAGTTTCCTCCAACAAATATCCACTTTTTGTATCAATGTGACAACAGAATGGTTTCCTTTGTGCAGAAGTTTGAGTTTCGATAAACAACCAGCGTTTTTGTTTAGCTAAAACAACGAGGAGTTTAGCATCGACTGAACGGCAGCTTGTTTGGTCCTGGGTTCAAACCCAGGTGATTCATGTCTGAATCACTTTGCCTCATCATTCCCACCAACAACACATGCTGGAGTATGGAGTGTTGGACCATCCAACCTGAGCCACATGATCTTAAAAAACTGGCTTTCCCAGAATGCTTCAGGCTTTGTTTGCGAGGAGATTCCGCTGGGACGGAGCCGGGCCGGCTGAGTGAGGAGGGGGAGGAGGAGGAGGAGGGCATCACCAGAAAGAGCTGGCACATGCCCAGTGCTGCGAGTCTGCCATCCACAGCTTGAGCACAGCCCCTCTCCTAAGCTCATTACTAAGCTTCGCTCTCACGGGCGTGAGCGAGAAAGGAAATGACAGGAAGTTGTGTTTGAGAGTCTGATGGAAAAATAGTCAACTGATTGGTCCAAATCAGACATGATTGCTCAGATGAAAACACGTTGACGATGCATCCAGCTTTCCCAGTTAAACCCCAGTAACTCGGGAATGGATGCGAACAACCACCGAGCGACTGTTGTGCATGCCAGCAATCGAAGAACGTTGAAGGTTCGCATGCTTGAATAAATGCAGTTTGTGACTTTCTAAAAAAAAAAGTCAAGCACCAGAAAAACTGAGGAGAGAATGAGCTGGGTGGGAAACCTCCTGGTTTTTATTCAATCAGCTCCTTTAAAGGCTCCACAGCAACTTTTCAGAGGGAAATGCACGACACTCATTGTTGAACACAGATATTACACTTTTATAGAAAACGAAGAATCTTTGCAGCCAAGTTCAACCATGAATTGCTTCTTTTATACACTACTAACAATAACCCATCCATGCTGTATGCCCATTAGAGCTCAGACTGAGCTGAAGGTTGGGGAACATCCATCCAACCACACACTTTTTCACAACTGAGGTCAATTCAGACCTTATTCAATTCACCAAACCATCTAATATGTGTATCTTTGGGAAAAATACACAGAGAGACACTCACACACAGCGAACCCAACACAAAACACCTTTCAAGCACACAACTAAACTTCTCAACAATGACCAAGATCCTCATGTGAATTACCATTTAAAGCCAGCATTTTACCTGAAATGTGTAGATAGCTTGTTATAATGTGTCTGGGTAGAATCCTTAAAATTCAAACAGGAAGTCAGCACAAGAAAGACAGAGTTAAACACGAAGTGCTGGTCAGCACAAAGGATTCACACAGGCATGCATTGCAAAGGGCAACGTGCACGCTCTTTATTGCTTTTGTAGCTATGGCAACACAAAATAATGCAGTGTGCAGCATTTCCAGAAAAGACCCATAAACAGTAACGCTGAGGGCCAAAAATCCTCAAAACAAAGCCTGACAAATGTTTCACAAAAGATTCACCCACATTATTTAAATCATTTTTACAATCCTAAAAAAGAAAAAGAAGGAAATCTTATAAGTTGTGTGAGCTTCATGAGGTCTGCAGTCGACTTCTGTGAAGCAGCAGTCACATCAAACGTCATTTAACAGCACTTGCCACAGAAATTTAAAGAGCAGACACTTGTGTCCTAAATCCATATCATTAAAACCGCTGAAATCACTGCAGATGTCAGACAAATTAAAACTCTGCTGTCAAAACAATTTCCGACCCATCGCAGCGGCCCCGCTTAATGTCACAGACGGTCCCGGCACCAAAGACCGGCAGTTATCTCAGCCACCATCTGAAGCAGCAGGACGGCTTTCAGACGCCACCTTCCTGAAACCGGGACGTTCCAGATCCACGTGTGACGCTTATGACACCTTCACACAGTGACACCAAATTTTGATGACAGGGAAACAGGATCCTCGGCTGGGCAATGAGACACTCAAATGATACCTGAAGTTTACTCCAACATGTCTCATAATTTCAATACAATTTAAGTCGGCGATGCCTCCTCTGTATCTCTAAAAAAATCTGTTTTTATCACTTTCTAAAAAAAAAAAACAACAAAAAGCCAGAGTGGGCAGAATAAGAGGTGAAAACAGAATGTGTCCTGGGAAAACAAGACACTTGGTCACCCTACCTTCACCTAAGCTGTCTGCTTCTATCCGTCTCGTGTCTTTTAGGAGCGGGGATGCCAGGCCGCGGAGCGAGGGAGCGTGAAACATCAACAAAGGTGGCTCACAGGAAGAGCATTACACATGAAAGCCATCTGAGCAAAAGGCAGCACGACACATGCTTTAAAAAAAAACACCCAGTCCCAGCTCAGGACCTGAGAGGAGAGTCGGGCTGCCGTCGGAGCCTCTGACTGAGAATGGTCCTTCAAACATACCACTGCCCGACACTTGCCAATGACATTTAATTACTTCTATATCGCCGTCAGCGTCCCTCTCGCTTCACCTTGATTGGCTGCCAAGTCACCGTTGACTTTGTTGAACTAACCTCGGGTCTGTGTTACCATATGCTGTCTCCCTGATGGGCATTTGGCAGCAGAAAACTCCTCAGGACGTCCAGTTACTGTGACTGATGGCTCGTACCTGAGCTGTGCTGTTTACATCCATTGACTGATGTGCTCCACTGCATGTTAAAGGGGCTCATTTGTTTGGTGTGTTTACAGCAAAAGTTCACTTGTCCTGAGGGTTTATTTCGAAGCATAAATAACACACGCACCAGTATTCAACTCTCAACCTGAAAAGTTTGGATATTTGATGATCACTTGCTAAAGTCGCAACTTTTCTTATCTTTTTTTTAAGCTCATTGTCTAACTTAACACCTGCCTCGTGTTCCCAAGATAATGCAACAGCTTTCTGCAAAGCCTGTCAGTTTTTCATGGAGTGACAAAAAAAAAAAAATGTTTCGAAAAACTGTAATTTTCTTGAGATTACTCACAAGGTGCATACCCACACACCCCAACGAATCAAACACACACAATGAGACGCTCTGATTGAAGTGCTGGATGTTTCTACTGCTATCAGTGGAAAGACGAAATGAGAACAGGAAGAGGTGGATTCCACCAAACAGATTCCTCAATGTTAGGTCGCATCAGATGTCTGATAAACAAAACTGATTCACAACACAATGACAAATGCTTCACAGTGTTTGAGTGCTACATAACAAAGCAATCCTCGCTGGTAAGGTTCTGCTGTTTGGCAAACGTGTTAACAGGTTCAATTCTTCCGGTGGTTTGTCGAACCTTTGCAGCTGCATGACAACTATGCCAACGCAGAGGGTTAATTCAATGAACAATCCTGATACACAGAAAGTGACTCTGATGACAACCGTAGCTAACAAAAGCCAAAGTGGTCCTACTTTAAACAGCACATCTCTTCTTTTCCTGGGACTCTGCAGCAGCAACAAGACAACATGGCTCCAGAGATGCGTGGCCACAGAAGGCCGTTCTGTCGGCACATGGAAGTATCTGACAGAACAAACACACCTCTGTTTCAAACACTGCAGCTCTCTGCAGATCCTACACATGCAGCTGGCAATAAAGCAGCACCAAACCCTCACATTAGCAACCCATGTTGCTAATCGGTAGCTTTGCACTAAATTCCGAGCAGTGGGGCCTGAGACCTGGACACATTCTGAAGTGACGGTGCTCAAACGTGCCCCTTAAAATACACCCATGATACAAAAACCAACACGTCACTGATACAAAGGTTGCAACTGAACTCTTTTGTGTTGGCAGCTTTGAAATTGTCATTTAAAATGGGGTGTGTTTGAGATTGTCGGAGTGAAATTTGATGCTGCGATGAATAATTGCGTGCTGCAATAAAACAGCTTTACATTTTTCCAATACTGTCAACAATTGATCAGTTGGTCCAGTTTAGAAGCTTATCAAAGGTTACTGTACACATAGAAACATACGTTTTATAGCATAACTCAACCTACTGAAATCAGACACCTTATTTTAAAGTCACCAATGAACAGATGAGGCCAGTTTTCTGGTTTCTAACCAGTATTTCCAGTCCTCAGTATGAAAAACGATGCGTTTTAACAATAAAAACTCTTTGATGTTGTGATATAATCAACAAGTTCATTTTGAACGCAGGTTTACACGTGTTCTTAGAACAGATGGTAAGTCTAACGATGCCTGGAGCAACATTGTGATCAAGGTTGTGAAAGCTAAAGCCAACATAAAATCACACCTCTCTTCCTGGCAATTAAAGGGTATCATGAACTGATGGCAGCGTCCTAAGAAGCTCTTCACTCTCCTTGTCATTTATTCAGTATTTGGTTTACCACAATAATTGTTTGATTTCATTGCCTTCATGTGGAAATGCATTTTCAGAGGCAAAGATATTAATTCAAAAGTCACCAAGATAAAATCTTTCAGGAGATTTGAGACATTTACAGGTTTATTTTTCAGGAAATGATTGAAACAATTCCTGTCCAACACTCTCTCATGAACTCGTCCACCCCATGTTTATGCTTACACTGAGCAAAGTGCACATACAACAAAAAAAAACACTCACGAGAGAGGAGCCAAGTCTCAGCTCACTAAGCCGCCCTAATCCAACTTTTCTTCTTTGTTTTGGACCAAGTTCGTTTCTGACCATCTGTTTTGCTTCATGTTTGCTGGAACCTGAATTTCTGACCCACTGCTCTGACACATGGAGAAAATTAACACGATTAGACCGCATTACCTCATGAATTTCTATCGACCGAGTTCAGGGCCCAAACCACCATTTCAATGATTTTTGTGCTAATCTGCTTTTCCAGAAAAGCATACGGTTACAGCTCTGTCTTACAGGAGAAGAGTAAAGATGGTGACTTACGAGCTTATTCAGGTCCATGTAATTTCAAAATCACCAAACTCCTCAATGTGACATAGAAATGTATCTGGTGGCCCTGGAGGCCACGTTTGTATGTGGAATGAATGTGCAGCAAAGCACTTAAAGGAGGAACAGGCAATCAGAAGGTAACATGTGCAAACTAGAACTAAGATCGTTCAACAACTGTACAAAAAAGAATGAAAAAAGCCATTTTGCATCCAAAAAAACCTTAAACAGAAACAACTGCTCAAAAATAAATGCAATTGTTTAACAATCCTAAATTCTACTTTGATCCATGTGCAATGAATTTAAACTTAGGTGATTTGTTTTGTGTGAACAGTCGGAACGGGCAGGAAGAGTCGGCCTGTGTCTATTAAAATTAACATTGTTCTCCAACAAAGGACGAACAAAAAAAAGATTAAAAACACACTTTTTTGTATGAAGCAGCTGTAACGGTGTTGCTTATCAAATTTCAAGATAACACACTAATTGTTCTTTGACTTGTTACTTTAGCACTAAAAGCTTGCTGCATGACAGATTTTGAGAAACAGGCTCCCTGTTCTTTGCTTCCATCGATAGGCTAAGCTAATGAGCAACAGAAATTAGGTTTATGTCCAACAGATAAGCTAATGCACCAGCAATTGCACCCAAATTTAACCATCTGTCATGCAACGATATCTCTCAGAGCAAATTTCTTCTCTTAAAATTTCAACAATGAGGTAAATGTGCAAATTTAAAACTCAGCAATATCTATTTTCCTGAAGGTTTTTTGGCGTAAAATGACACTAATTAATACCATCACGCTTCAAATGTGAAAGCAGGTTGGGTTTACATCTTCCTAATGGCACACAGAGGATGAAAAGTAGTCACAGCTGGTGGTAAAAGGCAATTTCAGGGCTTCGGCATCAGACGGCAAGCAGACACTACAGCATATTCTGGGACAGTGTAATATAAGAAGTAGACCAGCTCTCATTTGTAATTACTAATAGGCCGCCGGTGTGATTTGCGACTCTCTGGTGCAGCTTGTAAGACTTAAATCACCTTCAGTGCAGTGCCGATACCAGACAACACCTTCGAATCGATATTATTAAGCCACATCTGCGCCTTTCATAGGCTGGATAATTTGTGCTTTAAAAATGACACCCCCGAGAGTCTGTGTTCCTAAATCAAACGCCTTTCACTGCATTACAGCAAGTTTTCACGGCGGGCTCATATCTGCCTCGGCTGGCATCACAGGGAGAGCAGGACCTGCCAGGCAGACCAGTTCTGACTGGGTATGCGAGGTCATTGGGATCAGTAACCACCCGACAGCTTGGCACATGTCTCCCTCGTCTGGACACAAGTGGGAAAGCAAGGTTAAGTAAGTACATGGGTCAATACAGTGCCCAGGAAGGGGGGGAAAAACCACGAACAAAAGGCTATATTGTGCAGTTTGTCGCTGCAGGAATGACTAAATGAACCTCGGCATCAGCACAAGGCGAGTCTGGCAGCCTGCAGGTGCTCGGAGCATCCACACACGGCAGTGAGACCCCCCCCCTCTCCTCCTCCCCTCCCCAATTCATGTGCAGCGTGAGATTCAGCATATGAATCCCATGCATGCAGCAGCGGGCTCGACGCAAGACAAGAGTGCATTTTATCTGACACGTGATGCATTATTTAGTTACTTTTCCATCTGGAGGGCTGAGACGGTCACACCCCTCACTGGAGAACTCAAATGGGACTGCTTGCTATGATACAGTGCACACATTTCACCCCCCTCCTCCTCCTCCACCTCCTCCTCATCCTCCTCCTCCTCTCCAGCAACGGGGGACGTTATCTCCCAATTTACTCGCTGTTTTATCACCCAAACGAGCCTCGCGGTTACCACACACACATGCACACACACGCACGCCGGCCTCTCACCCACAGCCACATCAATCCAGCTATCTTTGTCATGATCTCTCACTGTGGACACATGGACGCGTACCACTGAGCATGTGAATTATCCCAGTCCAGATATCATGCACACGAGCCAGGCCGTTCCAAGACAATTCCCCCCCTGATACGATTATACCAGGGCTGAACTTTCACGTGACATATGAGATATGCAGCCATTTGTTAGGGATGAAATTGCCCCCACAGTTCATAGGAGCAAACAGAGAGGGGGGGAAAATACCATGCGACTGCAAAAAAAAAAAAAAAAAAATCAGCACAATGCGCACACGGAGACAGCAGAAATCATAAGCTCCGTGCGGCACAAGATATATTGCACTTCAACTCACCTTGAGCGGCCGTTCCTCTGGTGCTGAATACACTTGCTATCAGAGTGGCCACATACCAAATCATAGTACTATTGCCGACCAGCTATTACCACGCAAAGTGCCCCGTTCGACCAATCTCTCATATTCGACCTTGCACCTCCGGCGGCGTCTCTAGCAAAAGCCCCTTCTCATATCCTGCTTTCTTTCCTCGTGGCGTTTGCCTTCATCCCTTCCCTCCCCCGTCCTTCCATCCGCATCCTCTCCCGAAGAGACAGAGCACCTGCACCGCCGCGTTTGTAGTAGACGGAGCCGTTTTTACGAGCGCATAGTGAAACCAAGTGTGAGAATGCAGCCACAGGTCCGCCTCTGCCGTCATTGGATTGGCTGCTGATTGAGGCTTTGGGGCGTGTATTGGTCCTCCGCACGCCCCGCACCCGAATGACAGGAGCGCGGCCGTGTGCGCCGATTCAAGGTGAGTTGGAGCGTGCCGTAGTAGTGGAACCGCAGTATCATGCGCATTGACAGAGACGCCGCGTCCGCGTCTTTAAATACCTCTCCTAAACTGGCCCCACGTGCACTATCGCCGCCACAGCGTCCATTCATCCACACAGCATATTTTCTTCCTGCTATTATCCCTCCTGTCAGTATTGGCACCCTGCAGCTCTTTATGCTGCAGGTTTACTGTGTCCCCCCTCGTGAAAAGACAGGGGGACTCTGGCGGACGTCTGTGACTCATCCGTAGCCCTCGGCTGTTGTCATGTCGCCGCCGCCGACATTAAACGCTCTTTTTTTCCGCCGCGTCTGGCTCGGTGCGATGGGTGTGGCGGCGGCGGCACATACAATAGTCGCGGCTTCGCTCCGCTTTTTTTTTTCCTCGACGGCGAGGCGAGGATGCGGCTCCAGCCCGCTTTGCCCACTGCGCACACATGGTTGCCGCTGATAAGGCTGCCGCCTCCCGACTCGCTCCCCTCTGTTTTTTTTTCTACATGCATGACCACAGAGGATTCATGACGCCTGTGCGCCTCTGGCTGCTCCACATCAAGCTCACACAAGCTCACCCAAATAGCAGCGGCTCGCGCCGCCGCCGTGCTGCAGCGGCTGCGGTGCCGCCGGAATATAAACATGTAGGTGATCTGTCAGGAGACGGATGGGAGTGAGGAGCGTGTCGGCTCGGGACCGCGAATTTTGCGAGTCTTAAGGCAAAAATGTGGCTCATTTTCGTCTCGACATTTATGCGTCTGTCTCCCGCCCTCCCCCCCTTCTTCTTTAAGGAGACTGTCATGTTCCTGTCTGAAATCAGGGGAAATCTAAAGAAGCGACCAAACATCAGAGACATCCTCAGTGCTGTCTACACACAGTTTAACCCCGCAGTCAGAGGATGCTGTCGTGAATACATCTGAACGATATCTTCCTCTCAGAATACTCCTTTCAAAATCCTAAATCCAGACCAGAAATGAACACTTTTATACAAATCAAGCACCGCAGCTGCTTTTCTTTAAACATTTGAAGACTGGATTTCTTTCTTTTGAAACTAATTTATATTTATTGACATTTGTGAGGAACTCACATAGGTGCCATCTTCTGTGTCAGTGTCTTTGGAGGCATCAGCATATGAATTATGTCATTATCGTGCTCATTACGTCATTCACGAGTCTCTGCAGGTGTGCAAGCATTTGATGATGTTTGAGTGACATCTGTGGTTTGTCTCCTAAGCAGGCGAGAGATCCAGTGACAACAAGAAGACACGTAAGGGACGTCATGAACAGCCACACGTTTTACACCTGGATATGTTCAGACTGTGTTTTCCTTCACTTTGAGCATTCGTCTGCAACAACATCCCAGATCTCCTAAAAGCAATGCAGCTTCCCTCAATGTGAGACGATTGATCTGACTCCAGGTCAGCGCATTTCTGTGTTGTGTCTTATATCTCAATGAGAGCAGCTTGACTTGTGGAGAGTTGACTTTACCCACTCCATAACATTAAATAGCATTGGCATTGTAAACTATGCATATAAAGTATGAAGGGAGTACCATGGGAGTTCTTGTTTTAGTTCCTCTCCATGGAGAGAGAGAGGGAGAGCCTCGTAGGGCAGTTGTTGGATGTCTCCGACCGAATTGGTTGGAAGGTGGAGTATCTGTCAGACTTGCAGGTTCTCACTGTGCAGCACAAGGTCATATTACCATTGAACCCCCCTCCAACCCTCACCTAAAGTTACAGAAGTGCTGACACAACACCAGAACACCCCGTACAGGCCCTGAGTCGCTCCAGCAGCCGAAGCCTGGATAAGTCCGGTTCCACTGTGACATACGACGTTGGCTTTTTTGGACTACGGGAGGGTGGCTTTTCTTTTTTACTTCATTGCAGCATCAGATTTTCTGCAAGCCAGTGTGGAGGAAAGACAACAGTTAAGATAATCTCTTATGTAACACCAATACTATTAGTTTTACAGCCCTGTTGTCGGCTGCTACGGTAGCATGGAAAAGATGAAATGTTACATTGGAACGGCAGCAGGGAGCGGTGAAGCTGCCCAAAAGGATCACTTCCTGTGGAAAACACGCAGATTCCCCTTTAAGTGTTTCAACAACCAGATTTCACTCAGGTTGTGTTGTTTGTTTGTACTTTCACCAGCATTCCAATGATCAGATGGATATTTCCAAAATGAGTCCACCCTGCTGTTTTCACCTTTAAAGCTTTTGCAGGCACAAGCGGCTCTACATCAACATTTCTGGGGGAACGTATTATGCTCCTTTGTGTTGTTGTTGTTGTAGATTTCATTTGTTTAGAATGAAACAAAATTAAAATCACCCCAAAGGTTTTACTTTTCAGATGTCTGAGGTCCAAAGGAGCAAAATTTGATCAGTTTCAACAAATAAACTGAACTCAGAGGAGAAGGGATCAAACTACACAGACTGCTGGTTTTCTTTCCTTTTCTATTCGTCTTTTCACCACCTTCTAATGTTGCTCTGGATTCTTTGCAGAGGTCTGATGTTGAAGCCCAATGAAAAAAACTCACGTCACCTTCACACTGCAGCCAAATAATACTGCATCATCATTACTAACCTAATGATTCAATAAATCAGTCCTATTGTTCAACAGCAGTACATTTGGAAACAACATATGAATGCATGTTGCTGACTGTTTGTTTTCATTAAACCTTTTCTTTTAAATGTGCTCCTACAATGTTTCATCTGTGCTCTTTAAGTGTTTTTCTTTGTTTCATTGTGGGTAGAAAACATAAAAAAGGCAGCACAGGATTTCTATCCCATTAGATTGCCTGTTCTCTCTGCCTGCCAGGTGCTCCTCCAAAGAAAAGAGATGAAAAATTGATAGATTTTTGCCTTTGACTGGCGCACGCTTATTTATTTTTAGGGTCATCGTCCAGAGGGATCATCTCCATCTGTCGCCACTGTGAAGCAGGCAACTTTCTGATGCCTACCGCTGCAACTTATTTACTTCACCTCTTCTAGCAGAGGAATAAAACCTAAAAGAGAGAACAATTTAAGCCTCCCTAATCCTTAACACTCAATCGAAATCCCAACAAATTCCTGTATTGCTCCTTTATTCCCGTGTACTCCAAAGCGGTACATCTGTGTGAGTATGCAAAGGCCCAAATGCTCCCACAGACTGGGATGCTTCAGTGACAGAGACATATGGATGTGTACTCTGAGGGCCCCATCCAGCATCATCCAGCCAGCCTGCAGCTCACTAACCTGCCTGCAACCAAACAAGACGTCTAGCATGCCGGCTGCTGAACAGATGTTCTGCTGCATGTCTGTTTATGGAGTTTTAGACACTCTGCTTGTCCTTACAGTTTTCACACTCCTCTGAAGCATCATTCATGC
>JAUESF010000016.1:16825094-16835484 GCA_032274765.1 Malacoctenus tetranemus | reverse complement strand
ACACACACACACACACACACACACACACACACACACACACACACACACACACACACACACACACACACACACTGGAGCTTCCCCCCCATCACTGATCTTGCAGAGCCTCTTTCTTCACCGGTGTGTGTCGTCTACAGCCCCTAAAGTGATTTTACAAAGCAGGAGAGCCCAACACAGCTCACATGTTCCCTTTCCTAAATTTCCCCCAAGTGCTAATGACAACACAACTGTCTCCATCTTATCTGCGGGTATGAGGAGTTTGCTCTTACACAGTCGCTCCAGTGTGCTGCGAGTCCCCGTGGTCCTTGCCCCATCCTCTGCCGTCAGCATATTTGCTGCGACTGCACTGGAATGTCTGGGAAAGGGCTTTTTATAGATGCACTGGATCAACAACTTTTGTTGCAGGGACGGGGATGGGTGGTTCTTTTCATATTTAGCACATAAGAGGATTGCGGAACGTGGCTATTTAAACGTGGTTAGTCTCAGAACCGGGGTATAGTCCCGCTTCATCCATGCATCATAAAAAAAACAGGGGGATTAGGAAGGAGCTCGTGTTTGCTTTCCAGCAAACGCTAAGATTATTTTTTTCACCATTCAGAGATATTGTCTTTAGCCTGCATTGTGTCACGGGTGGGGAGAGGGAGGCAGCATTGTCTCAGTGCTTCTACTCCACAGCTCTTATTAGTGATTAGTTGCACATTGTCTTGTTAATTGAATGCATTTTTTTTGTTCCCACGGCCTACATTTTGTTTTGTTTAGGGGGGGGGTGAGAAGGATCTCTCATGTGAATGCTGTGGCCGGATGTTCAATCTGTGCACTTATTTTAGATCGTGGTAAAAGCAACCACATCGCTGTTGACTGTATTGGCTTCGGTTATTGTGTCACACACAGATTGTAAGCGGTGGAAATGTGTTTGCTTTTGGCCGAGGGGACGTGAGGGGAGGTGGCGTGCTGCAAAGGTCATCTCCAAGGGCCCTTTGGTATTGCTCATGAAAACAGATGGACTCCAGCAAATCTTAAGTGTTTTCACCGCCCGTGACTGTGTCGCAATCCAGAATAACGGTGAAAGCTTTGGCTTGTGGTTACACATTGTAATCGTAGCAGATTAGTGGGTCTAATATGTGTGGGAGCCTCTCATTTGTGTCCAAGCACCTTGAGACCTTTTACATTCATTTTCTATCTCTGTATTAAACACCTTAAACTGACAGTTTTGATTCCCACTTATGTGCAGATGATCAGAGAGTAAATGTTGGACGACCTCCCCTCACGTCTCTCGGGATGTCCACTCACAGCTGGGGTAAAAATAGCCCCCCGATGTACAGGGTGGGAAAGTCAGCAACAGAGACGGAAGCTGAGACCTGAGAGTCACATCTCATCAGGGTCGGCAGCTGTGCTCGTATGACTGCAGACGATGGCAGGACCCATGTTTTCATCATTTCTTTTTTTTTTTTCTTTTCGCAGGCTGATGTCGGCTCCCAGTCATACTGTACGTCACGCGTGTGCTAACAAGGCTGCTCTGAATAAAAGCTGGGAGTGAGAGTGCACGGTGCCCCCGGGGCGATCGGGAGCGACGTCCTGTTGTATTCAAAGTCTGCTCAGATGCTTATTATTGTCTAATTTCAGCCTTCATTTGAGACGCTTCATACTGCCCCCAACGGGAGCAGGGACGCTTTCATTACCCAGCATGGGCGCTGTTAGTTGCATGTATACCCAGCAATTACTGCATTTAGAAGTAGTGCAGACAAAAAGGTTGAGTACAGGGTAGCGGCGGAAGGCAGGGACACACTTCAAAGCAGTCGCCGTGATGGATTATCTGCACTGACTGAATAGCAATTTTCCCCCGTTTTCTTAATTTGTTGTTGCACAACACACCCGTCTCCTCCAAACGGACTTATTTTCTGCCTAAGCTGGCTCTCTGCTGGCCCAAATTTGAGAAAAAAAACTTGTGAATTCTGCCTCTTGCCATTAAAATCTGACATTTACAAAATAACACTGATTGCTTTAAGCAGTTCAGTCGCGCATGGACCTTAAAATAAGTACATCTCATGTGTTGTGTTTGTGCCAGAGGGAAACCAAGATGGTTGATTAAATGTGGTTCAAACGTAAGCGCAGCCCCACTGTTAAGTTATTTTTGTGCTTGTGATTTGATTTGTTTAGGGATTTTGATAAATAATTTATTTTCGTAAACGTCAGCATGAATCATTGTTGAGTTTAGCTCCTCCGAAGCACTAAAGCCGGCAAAAAGAAATAAATTAAAGACAAGTTTAAATCTTTTACGGCGTCTGACTTTTCAAACGGCGGCGCTGGTATATTTTAGAGGATCAGCTGAGCAGCACTTCACCCAAACCCTCACTTATTAATGAGTAAACGCTTTAATAGCTCATTGTTCTACATTCTGGGATCATTTGAAAGTGAGGAGAAATTGGAGCAGTCATCTCAAAGCTGCCGAGCTAACGAGACGCTACGTTTGTTTATCTCAGGGATCGGGCTTCCCCACCCGTGGTTTATTTACAGGTTTGGGGGTCATGGTTAGCGTTAGCATCAGGGGCTGAAGCTTAACAAGTGGCTGGGGGGCCATGAGGCCCCCAGTGTTGTTATGCTCCGAACTCGTAGCATGCAAAGTTTAGATTCACCAAAAATTGCATGAAATACATCCCTGGTAGGAGGACGTAAAGAGGAAAGCTGAGTTGTCTGTACAAAATAAAGAAAGCTGTGTTGAAATGCAAAAGTGAAAGGACGCATTAAGTTTGCCCAGTGAAGTGTGAGGTGTGCTGTAGAAAGATGCTTGGGCTGCCTGGTGCAGATTTTTTCGAGCAAAAGGAAATGGATCAGGAATGTCAAACAGCTCAGTTAATGCTCCTTTGTGTGCATCACCTAGTTCACGGCCAACCATGTGAAAACCAGTCATTTTTCTGTCATAGACATCATGATAATGAGACACTGCCCTCCTGGTCAGCCCCCCCCCACCCCCACCTCCCCCTGCTTTATTTAGATTCTGTACATTGTTTCAGGGGTTTGTGTCAGGTTTGCCTGTCTGGAGCTAAAATCTGCTGAATGGCAGAATTGAAATAGAGTGAAATATGTCATGGTAAAAGTAGCAGATGATAGTTGGAAAAAAAAATCCAAAGCGTTCTGCTATTGGTGGGTGAAAACTCAGTAACGACAATCGAGTTAGTTGTTCTTTAATACTCGCCGTAATCTGGATCTTATCTTCCAATGTTTGGGAGCTTTTCGCCTTCAGTAGCTTGAATAAATTGACTAAAAAGCAATTTCAGTCCTCGCTTGTCTGTTTGTTTTTTTGCACCGCTGTGTTCTCCCGGAACTGCGTATAAACCCCCTCAAACAAAAAGCTCAAAGCCAACAACCAAATCCTCAGCTGGGGTTTCATTTCAGATGCACTGTGTTGGATTAAACTGGAAACAATGAAAGAATATGGGTCATCGTTCCAATATTTACAGACAGCGTTGTGTTCGTCCTTTCATTAGAGGAAGTGATCCATTAGAAGCTGCTTTCTCACCTGCTTCAAACAAACTATTGTCTAATGAACCACCGTGCGGAGTCCTGGTCGGAGTACGTCTGCTCAGTTTATTAGAGAAGCTTTCTCTGTGCGGTACACATGTTCATTAAGCAGTTGAAGTTTGGCCCCGAGCGTCTGTCTTCTTAAATAGAAATGGGAAGTAATTAATGAGATATGTTCACCCCTCAATCAGGTCCCAGAGCTCTCCCCCCCTCCCCTGTATAATCCACTGTTTGTTCGGCATCATGCCCGCTCGGTAATGTCTTGTAATGAAAATGTGTTTGTGGATCAGGGTTACTCGGCACTGAGAGTCACCTCCTTTTGTTTTGGGTTTTTTTTTTCCTTCCTCCACAGGCCACATTCCATCATCGCTCGGAGTAATCCTTCGGACCACGGACAAGATTGTGTGGGCAAATGAGTTTGAGCGTAAGTTGCTGAAAAATCACTCTAACCTATTTACCCAGAGTGCCTTTTACTTTTCCTGATTTGGGCTCACTTTGTCTCTCTTCCCCCCCCCCACAGCCATTGAACTGACCTGTTTAATAGAGTCCATCTCAACAAACAACCCGCGGATTGAGTGGAAAAAGATTAAAAATGGTGTCCCCAGTTATGTGTACTTCCAGAACAAGATAGCAGGTAATGCTCTCGGAAAGTTTCTTTTTTTAAAGAAAGAAAAAAGAAAAACCCATCAAGCAGCAGAGCGCAGCGTTTCAAAGCAGTGTCCCAGGACTCAAAGCTTAGCTGAATGAATGGTACCTTGAAGGAACTTGGCACTGAATTCTGTTTTCAAATACTGAAGTCATGCTGTGTATTTGAATGAGCAATTGTAAGAGTTTTTTTTTCTTTTTTTTTCCCTCCTTCTTCCTCTTTCTCTCTGAAAAGGGGACTTGGAGCACAGAGCTCAGCTCAGAGAGCCGGCCAACATCCTGATCTTCAACGCCACCCGGTCCGACACTGCGGAGTACCGCTGCGAGGTGGCCGCCATCGACGATCAGAGAGACTTCGACGAGATACTTATCAGTCTTGCAGTTAGAGGTGTGAAAATCCATCACTGTGCAGTTCCAGCTAAAACAACCTAACGTTTACACACATCAATATTCACACCCCTCTAAGGCAGCGGGTCAAAATCAGACATGAGGATGTCAGGAACAATGTATCTTTTATCAGCTTTCCAGCTTGAAAGCGTATGAACTTGTCGAGTCTGATGGGAGTTTGTGTGTGCGTGTGCAGTGAAGCCTGTGGTACCGCGGTGCAGCGTGCCAGAAGCCGTCACAGTCGGGACCTCGACAGAGCTGCGGTGTCTGGAGAACGAGGGCTTCCCCGCCCCTCAGTACCGCTGGTTCCACAACAACGAGGAGCTTCCTCAGGACCCCAAAAACAGCCCCAAGTTCACCAACTCCTCCTTCAGCATCAACCCCGACACTGGCGGCCTGGTGAGAGCCACGGAGGCGCCGACCTGCCTCTCACTGCCGTGCTTCTTGTGTATTTCCTGTACAGCACATCCCAGGAATGCTGACAACAATCATTACCTTAAGATTAAGAACTCAACCTCTTTCTGTCCGGATGACTGTTCTATTTGTGGATGGAACTCTTACGCATCGCTAGCTTATCTAATGCAAATGTGAACAGCTTAATCTGGATAAAGCCATACCATTACATGACTAATAGCAGCTGGAATCCCTGTTTGTAAAGATGAGATAGCCAGTGAAATATGCTTCTTCTTAAAATTTGGCATGTAAAGGAGGGATCATGTTAAGCTGACATACTTATGGTTTACCAGGTAAAAGCCATCTGTGCCAGAATCGTAATGATACTTGAAAACTTAGCGCGACATGTGAATGTGATCCTCCACCTGCAGACATCATCCAGCGTTTCTGTGTGACTGTGCAGCCGGGTCGTGTTGCACAAAATGTTTACGAGAACTGTCTCCTTAGAAATTCCGGAGGGTGAGGAAGGAGGATGCAGGGGAGTATTACTGCCAGGCCAAGAACGATGCAGGACATGCACAGTGTCCCTCACAAACCATGGAAGTCTGTGAGTAAAGTGCACACGCGTGGTGAACTGAAGTATAAACTGCTGTATGTACGCAGCAGGGATCCTCAATGGTGCTTTGGTTTGTCACAGGGTCAATGATAGATGTAGTTATCAAAGATTGAAGATGTAAAATTACAACTTTGAACACTTAAGGAAGGAGATGATTCATGTCAACATCAATCTTGAATCAACAAAAACAAAATCAGAGAACAGATCAGAGAACATCAGACAGAGTTAGTGGAGAGGCTGACTAAGTTTCTGGTCGGTAGGGAAATGAACTCCGTACCTAGAGGAAAACCTGACGACACAGTCAAAACACAAGCCCGTCATCCGCATTCACATGGAGGAACAAACACACAGAAAAACCCAGAACAACAAACATTCCTTGCAATCATCTGTCACTTTTAAACATGCTTTGAAAAGCAAAAAGGAACAACACAGCTCAACATTTTTCGAAAAAGCGAACAAGACAGTATTTCTGTCCTTATTGCCCCGAGCAACAGTGATGTCATGACTCAAAGCATTCGAAGGCCAAGCTGACTGTGTCCCCGTGTGCCCACATTGAGCACAAGTGACTGCCGTCTGAAGGCAGCAGAGAGGAGGGAAAAAAAAACCAACCCGGGTCTAATCAGCATGCACACCAAGCAAAGTTGACTCAGCCAAACTCCAACTGGTCCTGTCACTTTCCTACCCAGTATCATCTCAGTCTGAAGCAGGGAGCTGCCTTTTCATTAGCATGCAAGTGACAGACAGCAGAAGAAGAAGAAACAGGCAGAAGATGAGGCAGCCAGGAGAGGAGTTGGTTTATATGTAGTCTGAAGTCATAGGAAAGGCAAAGAAAAACCTCAAGTCATATTTCAGGACATAATGTCACAATTACATGCTCCCTTTTCAGTGAAAGTCCTTGCTATGTTTTGTCTCACTTATCTTTCTCCTCTGTGTCCTGCTGCAGATGACGTTGACATCTTGGGGATTTTCCTGAAGGTCTTAGCTGCAGTGTCTGTTTCCCTCATTCTGGCTCTGTGCACTTATCAGTTGTGTAAACGCACTTTCACCCCAAAGAAGGGCCACAGTGAAAATAAGTGAGTGAGACGTCCAAACTCCACATAGCATCATTTTCTGCGTCGTGGATTTAAAGTTATTTGAACCTTTATTTTCTTGTTTTTCTGGTCCAGCTACAACTGGCCAGCACAGAGTAATGTTTTCGACTATGTGGATGATGACGAGGTAAACCACTTTATTTGCACGTCTTTGTTTTTTATCAAAATGGCCGTGTCACTGATTTGTCTTCTGTTTTCGCCCAGGGTCATTTCCGTCACAAGTCCTCGTTCATCATTTGACAACTGACTCCGGACAAAGAGCAACAAAAACAAACACTGTCGAGGTTAACTTGCAACAACGAAGCTCCTGGTGACAAGGTTGGAGGTGTAACATGGCACATTAATATCTGATGCACATCGAAATCAAATCAACCAACTTGCCAAAGTGATTCATTCTATTTTTGTGGCATTTTTTTCATTGTTCTCTCGGCCACAAACTCCTTCATTACCTTTAGTATTGATTGTCATCAGAAACATTTGATTTTTACACTGTTTAGACTTTGAAACAATCTCTTTTTATCTTCATCGACTGCTGAACCGTCTTGAATCTGTGATGTTGAATATCAGTCCCACAGCGTCCCCACGGATACGTTTGAATTTCTTCACAGTTTTTTTTTGGAGGCAATTCATTATTTTTGATAACTTTTCTGACATGCATTGGAATTGTTTGAAAATGTTTCCTTTGCATCGTCTTTGGACACACTGTATGTGTTTGTTTCACACTGACAGGCGTTGGAACTTGTTTTTGTATATACTGTAGTGATACAGGCAATAAGTACAGTAGCAGAACGATAAAGGCTGATCAGCCCAGAAGTATAAGGCACAATACGTCAGCCTGTATTTACAGATGATTACAAATATTTACAAGTACAGATAAAACAGTGAGTTTGAATACTATATATCCCACTATGCTGCAAATGTGTACTATAAAGCTGATGAAGTATGATTTTTTTAGAGTGATGTTTCTGTGTATAAGTGACCTTTTGTGCTTTACTAATTATTTTGTGAGTATTGGACATATTGCCCAGGTTTGACTCAGTATTAAGTGTACATAAATACATACCGTTTTCTTATCTTTTACTTTTGATGCATTGCACTCCATACCTTATTGTAAATACTGCAACAAAGTGTTGGTTGGAATTCAATTTACAGTATTTACTGTTCAGTGTGTATCTGCAGTGTTGAACCTGTCAGTAACAACAGTGTGTCATTTCAGACATTAGTGTCGATGATTTGTGTAACAACTCAGGAACTGTTGTAAAATGTCCACTGTTCATTTGATATTATTGCTCTATGTTCATGTTATTTTGTAACTATTAAATACATTTGAACTGTATTTCTATTGCTGACCCAGACGTCTTGTTTTGTTTTTTTAATGAATCATCAGATGTGTCTGATTTGATCCCCGTTGAGCTTTGTGTTGTGCTGAGGTCAGAGGTCGAGTCAGAGTCAACTCAGCTCCTCTCATTTGCTGGTAGAAGTAACTGGTTAGTTGACTGGTGACCTTTAGAGGAGGTGTCCAGACTCTTTCTCATCCCTCAATATTTGCAACAAAGCACAGAGATTCACCTGTCATTCAACATACTATTTTTGTCTTGAGTTGAGTTTTATAACTACAACATCTTTGATATCCTGTAGCCATTTCCATTTCCAAAATAAAAGTTGTAGTTTAATGTGTATGAAAAAAGTGGATAACAAGTAACTTACTTGGTCAACATTTATTGACATAAATATTGCTGGATGCTATGTTGGAAGCATTTTCAAAGAAAATTCTGGAAACAGTTTGTTGAAATGGTGCATCACATTGGTGGCATCATACACATCACATAAAGGAACCCATTGTTTTCAGAACATAACACATATCATGTTAATAACTACTTTAACCATGGATCTGGTAATATATCATGCTATTTGCTGAAATCTTTAGAAATGAATGAATTTGACTCTTTTGTGTAGTTTTGACAACCTAAATCCTGTTTCAAGTGTTGACATTGTTTGATAACATTCATCATTATGTGCCTGGAGCAAAACTTTTCAAATACATTTTACGCAGGGCGTTTGTACTTGATTACCTTACATTTCGCTTAAATCCACGCAGAGACCTTGGAAAAGCTCCTTTTCAAAATAAGAGAGTAGAAGCGGCAGTGAACAGCGAGAGCTTGGAGGCTGCGGTTTTATTCTGAAAAGTGCCACCCGGAAGCACATGCGCTAATGCAGGTATCGTAAGCTAACGTTACATCCTGAGCGTATGACAACATCTATAACGTTTTTCTCCGACAGAAAACAAACATGTAATATTTGCTCCCTTCGCCAGCACCGTGTCGGCCGCAGACTCGTCTGTTTGTGTGGGAGACGGTTCATCGGTGACAACAAGTTGAGCCGAGGGGGCAGAGGAACGGCTGGTTGGCGGATGGACAAATTATTGTGCGTTTCTCGCTGTACGGTCGTGTTGTTGCTAGTCGGCTCGACCATGGACATGTAGCTAATGTGGAGTTTCCCCACTGATTTCTGGAGCCTTTTTCCTGTCTAAGAGTGTGTTCTAACCTCCGGTAAACCTCTGAGCTCACACACTCTGCAAAGGCCTTAATGTCTGTTTGTTTTCTACTTTGAAACATTAACACTATTATTTTTTTTGACGTTTGTCTTTCTTTTTTCTTTTGCTTTTTGTTTGCTAACAAGCGTCGCAGCAGTCGGTGTCCAGTTAGCACTGACGTCTCGTTATAATGAGTTTCTTCAGTTTCGGACAAAGTGCAGAAATCGATGTGGTCTTGAATGACGCCGAGACGAGGAAAAAGGCTGAGCACAAGACCGAGGATGGGAAGAAAGACAAGTACTTTCTGTTTTACGATGGAGAGACTGTCAGTGGCAAGGTGAACGTCACGCTGAAGAACCCAGGCAAGAGGCTGGAGCACCAGGGCATCAAGATTGAGTTCGTTGGTCAGATAGGTGGGTTCACACTGCAACAGCTGATCACGGACTCAACATGTGTTCACACAACTGATCTGAATGCAGAGTTTGAAGGGAACAAACAACATGAAAGAAGTGACTGGACCAGTGAATTGATTTTGATGTGTCATGACTTCGCTCTCTTCTCGACGCCTGTCCTCCAGAGCTGTATTACGACAGAGGAAACCACCATGAGTTCGTCTCCCTGGTGAAGGATCTTGCGAGACCGGGCGAAATCACCCAGTCGCAGACCTTCGACTTCGAGTTCACCCATGTGGAGAAGCCGTACGAGTCCTACACGGGCCAGAACGTCAAGCTCAGGTGCGTTTGATCATTCGCTCCGCTCCCACAGACGGTGAAGCGAGCGGCTCCCTGTGTCACTGTTTAACCAGCCCGTCGTCTGGTTTCATCTGAACTCAGCCTGTTCCACGCTTTCAGTTTCCTCTGTCGCTCGTGTCCTTCAGACGGGATCATGTGGCAATAAAACTGCATTTTTATTTGGATTTTTTTTCAGATATTTTCTTCGTGCCACGGTGATCCGGAGATTAAATGACATCAGTAAAGAGATGGACATCGTGGTGCACACCCTCAGCACCTACCCCGAGCTCAACTCCTCCATCAAGATGGAGGTTGGAATCGAGGACTGTCTTCACATTGAGTTTGAGTACAACAAATCCAAGTAAGCTCTGGGAGCACGCACTTGTTTTTATAAAATGTAATGATTATGATGAGGACTGAGTCATAAAGGTGAATTAGAATATGTGCAACAAAATAAACAAAGACGTGTCCACTT
>JAUESF010000016.1:16780986-16795977 GCA_032274765.1 Malacoctenus tetranemus | reverse complement strand
ACACACACACACACACACACACACACACACACACACACACACACACACACACACACACACACACACACAGATATGTGCGTTCTCAGCAGCAGTTCGTGCTTCAAGCAGAAGGAGCAGCAGAAAGGGGAGATAAAATGTCATTAGTGGCATTAACGACACCCATCCCTCCTTCAATCCTTGCGTTGTGAATTAGACATCCGCAGCCGTGTTAGCAGAAATCCTAATCTGAGCAGATCATCCTTTTTTACCTCCCACATCCCTCAAATTATATCATGCAATACAGAAAATGCTTGATCCACCATGTGAACTCCCTTTAAAACTAGCAAAGTCCTGAACTCTATGTCTGAATTCTTGAGTTGAGGGTACTTCTTAATTCATATATGTTGATGAAATCTTTATAAAGTAGCCGAGATGATTGATTTCAGCTCTGCAGTTGTGAGACTTCAGATGAAGTAAACGAAGAATAATCTGGCGCGATACGTCATTGTAATCTCTTTAAAGAGGCTCTGTTTTCTTTACCGCACAAAGGTCGGAGGCGGGTCAGCTATACGGCCGATCATTACGCCGCGCCGGCCGTGACCTTCTCACCTGCTTAGACTCGTTCCCAGTGAAGTGCCAAATGACTGAGTTTCTGGAAATGTCTGAGCTGGGGCTGTACCAGGCGTGCAGCACCACCATCTGTCCCCTCACCACCTCCATCTCCTTTCTGGGAATCTCCACTTTGTGCGTGTCACCTGGAAGAGGAAGGAACACGCGGTGAGTTCATTGACGACTGTGGCAGAGGCAGAGGTGCAGCAACGGGTCAGAGCGATGGGAAAAGGACAGATTCAACATTCAGATGTTGTCATTTTAATGTCCAGAAGATTCCATCAAGCTTTCAGTCACTATATTTATGTCACCTTTCCAACCCAAAGCTCCTCATACATAGCTGGAAGAAACATTGAGAGCAAAAAACCAATCTTGTACATTTGCATACAAACATGTTTGCATTGACCTTTGCAAGCAGAAGTGGTCAGAAAAGGTGCAGCAGCTTTGGGTGTGGCCTCCGCCTCTTTCTCATCAAAATCTATGGTACAGAAGGTGACTCCTTTGGTCTCACTCGACATTAGTTGCTGGAATTGGTCTAATCTGTAATCTGCTTCAAACAAAATCGAGGTGAGAGGTGGGGCAATTGTGAACGGGAGAAACTGAACGACAGGTAATTGGAAAGTATTTCCCGTGTATTCAGCAGGTTGGCTTTATCTAATCTGATAACTCTGATAATCCCTAAATGAAAAACCCTGCTGATGCCCCAGCTGTGTGTCATTTTGACCTCGCTGCACTCAGGTAAAGAGGAACTCAAGCATGTTTGTTATTTACACATTTCACATCATATTGCTGTAGAGTTTCTTGCTTTGGGCTTTGTCAAAAGATGGCGCCATCAGACTTCTCTTTTTAATATTTACTATAAGTTCACTTGTCACTGCTGGTGTGTTTATGTGCCTGTTCTAATTTCTGACACCTCCACATCTAATTTTCCTTAGGTAAACACTTTTGTGGCATCAGAGCCTAAAAAACATCTCAAACATGCGACCATCCAGAAAGTGAGGAGTCCCAGCGGTGCGATCTTTGAATTTACCGTAAAACTTGACAGGAAAAATGTGTCATTCAGTAAACATTGTTGCTTTCATCCCAATTTTCTGACATAATCGCTGTGAAGTTTTAGTGATGCAGGGTTTAGCTTCCATTGGCTAATTACTAAAGTATGTCTCAGTAAAAACATTTCAAACTTTCTTATCCAAGTTTCTAAAGTTCGCAGAAAACAGCACATGTCAAGAAAAATATACTAGTTGAATACTTTCAACATGTTTGGTTGTTTTTCTCACAAACTTAAAGCAGCAGGTTCTATCATCTATTTCATTCAGCTGGTGGATTCACTGATTTGTGCATGACTGCTGCAATGAGCATGAAAAAGTCAGATTTAAACACACAAACTTCTAAATATTTAGATGAGTTTATACAGAGATTACAGGAACGCTGTTGGATGTAACGATGACAGTGATAATGTAATGACAGTCACAACAAACGATGGCGATGAAACAGAGATGATTAGGCCAAAAAAAAAGAGGGAAAATGAGGAGGATGTCCGACTCACAGGGTGCCCAGTCACCCGAACCAGACAGCTGCAGCTGGATCAAGTGATCCCAGCAGTCGGTGTCCACGTGTGTCTCCAGTTTGAAGTGAAAAAAAACTAAAAACTAAAACAAGAATGAAAAAAGGAACTACAGCTGCCAGTAAATCCTTAAACTGAAGAGAACAACACTGTGAAAAGAGCCCCTCATGTGCTCTAAAAGACCGACAGAGCGGACAGGCAGGTAGAGAGGAGCGAGAGAGGGATAGAGAGAGAGAGGGAGGGAGAGAGAGAGAGAGTTATGATCCATTGACAGCCTGCTGAGATCCCCACATCTGTTCAGCCAGGCACGCCTTCCTTCGTTTCCAGACTGATAGCATGTGGAGGCAGGAGAATTAGGCGACGGGTGGTGGTGGTGGTGGTGGTGATGGTGGTGGTGGGATGGGCTGCAGGGTGCACAGATGAAAGGAGGAACATGTGCACTGGAGTGAGAGAGAGCGAAAGAGGTTGTGCGTGAACGAGGCCGAGAGCAGGAGAAAAAGAGGCAGAGCTTGTTTCTTCCACACGGGGGTTTTACTGCAGTGACTCAGTGCTTTCTTATTCCTCCCGGGACAATGTGACCCCTCCGCCGCGCTGCTGCCGTCCCTTAATTTCTGAATCTCTGAATCTGGTAAGTCCTGCTGACTAATCCCCAAACAATCCCAGGCTCAATCCACCTCACGTGAGCAAAAGGGCTCAGCTGGTCATGGATATGATGTAACACATGGTCCCTTCTCCCACCAACACTGGGGGTCACGGTCATCGCCACCATCACCACCATCACCATCACCGGCAGCGTCCGAGCAACGGCATTTACATCCCATAGATTAAAAATTAGCAGATAACTGGGCTTTACATTTAATCATTCGTGTCGTGCCATCTCTGCTCAGCCCAGTTGTTGCGTCCATATGTCAGGAGTTTGGTGTTAGGGGAAAAAGGACGTTTTTTGAATCGAGATCAAACAGAACAAACTAAAACCTGGAACTTGATAAAACTGAAGAAACACAAAAAAAAACCTGGAACTCACAAAAAAACAGAGGTTGTTTTTCACAAATAAAGGAGCTGAAACTGACTTTTGGAATATTCAACAGATTTTCTCACAACGTCCATATGTTGCAAGTTTAGCAACACTCTGGTTGCCAGAAACAACTTTTGCACTTCCTGTGATCTTTAGACTCGACCCCCTTATAGGATTTGGGACCCCACATTGAGAACTACTCCTCTTACTGTTATGGTCTCGCATTAGTAGTTTCCAGCTCCCCCCTCCATTGATGGGGATGCTTGGTGTCATCAGTGTCGTCCCTCAAAACCTCACAGTGTTTGGAAACATACGGCCAATCTCACAATTCTATGACAACTGAATCACTATTTCCTCCCATCACACTTTGAATGAAAGCCAGCGAGGTAAAAGGTGCCTCAGCAAATCAATGCACAAGTTGTTGACCCAGTAACTGATACAGTCTTCATACTTCAGACAGAGTACATACATGGGACCTTTTCCCCCCCAACATAGCTACAGTGAGCTCCAAGTTTGATGGCTGTGTTGATAATTGAATTTCACTGCACCTTAATGTCTGACAGCACCGAGCCGAGTGAATGACGTTGTGATGTGTCGCGCTCTGTCGTGTGTGCTGAGCAACGCAAAAGCCCAAAATCCTCTTCAAGTGGACCGTGAAACATATGAAAACACATGATCCGCGTTCCTTATTTGCTCATGTCGGCCGTGCTGAGCGCTAAAGAAATCTATTGCACCAGATTAATATCTATCATCATCAACATGGAGCCTACAGCGACCGGCCGCTAAGCCTGGTTCTGATTGATAACGTGCAGCAGCTCAGGGTAGCGCTGATTTATGTTTTACTTTTCATTCACGTTTGAACGATAGTTTTCCCACCCACAAATCCAGTTAGCACCCTCATTTCATTCCCATCAGCTCCCGTCCTCGCCGCCTCGTCGCCCAGCGCTGCCATGCGTCCGCGCTGCAACAATTACATAACATTTTGGAGAAAAAGCTCTTATTTGGAATGTGATTGTTTCTCTGTAAACAACGACTTTCAGGGGTATCCTGCCTCTGATAATGCCGCGGAGCATCATGCAGGCATTGCATGTAGATTAATATACGTTGTGTTCCAGAGACAATCAGAGGGGATCAGGCTTTTTTTTCTGTAGGTTGATGAGACTCTGCTTGATGTGAATGAGTGCCAGCTGCAGCGATGCATGCAGACAGTAATTCTGAATGATACACAGATACGCTGCGATGAAGCAGGATAATGCCCCATAGTCTCCCCCGCTCCCAGACTACTCTTGTGCTTCTTTGAGCAGGTTGATCCTCAGAACTGTGTCATTCAACTCTTTATTAAATGAAGGAAAATCTTCACTAATCCACGGCCGTCTCCATCTGGGACGGCTGTTTGTTTGTGTGCTGCGGCAGACGCAGACAGACGGAGTCGTTTCAAGACGTCGATGTGGACAAGAAGTGAACTTAAATCCACCACCAGAGGTTAAAAAAAAAGAAAAAAGAGGGAAAGCTGCTAATAAAGGGGATGTAGAAAAATGATACTATGAAGCCAGAGTAAACTCTGTCCTAATTATTTTTGGCCAGGGGCTATTGTTTAGCCGAGCTACGCTTTATATCTGCTAATTGGATTCTTCTCTTTAGAATAAACAATGTTTTTTATTTTTTTCTAAGTCCTGCGGGGCATGCTGGCTATGAGATACTGGCAGAGGCTTAGTGGCGACAGTATTTAACGCTCACAAACATACGAGAATAAACAACGAAGGGGAAAAAAAAGTCAACTCTGACATGCCTGTGTGAGCTACTGCATAATTAGAAGACTGACTGCTTGCTTGCTTGCTGTAATATCTTCACTTGTCCATAGAGGGAGGCACATTCACATGAAAAGGACAAATCAACTTGATCATAAGATAAACCCTCTGTGGAAATCAGGACTCTCTCAAAGAGTCAAATCTCTCAATTTAGGACACAACAAATAAATAAACAGAAACCAAAAAGAAGAAAAGACTTGTGCAGCATATTGTAGACCAGACTCTAAAAGACAGGCTCAGCAGGTGTTCTACATTAAAAAAACGAGTGTTATATTTTTTTTTCCACTGAAAAATGTATAATCTGCATGTCTAACAAGGCATCCCTGCACAGTTGTGCTGTGTTGTTGTGATGGAGTGAAGGATAGAGAGTCACTCCTTCCCTCAAAGCCCCGAGGGCGCCATGTAGGCCTGTGTGAAGATAAACTGATCCTCTTTAACCAGCCCCACTCTATCTCCTCCAGTAATCTCTGCTTCCACCCATGTCTTTCTCTCATGTGAGATACTCTCTGGAGCTAAAGCTTTAGCTGGGCCACAGATTTACTCTCCCCTCTCTTCCCCCGGTGAGATGGCACGGTGGGCCTGTCACCTTCAAATAACACCAATAATCCCACACAGGTGAAGGCCACCGTGGTCACCTCGCTCCAGCTTTTGGATGTTTCAGTTGTTTCCATTTCTGGTGTTTGACATTGTTTACTTTAGTCACAGGAACTGATAATCCATCAGATGTTTATATCTTGGTGAATTCAGCTGTACTGAGAAACAATGCAAACTCAACCTTTATTTTGAAAGGCTGAAGCTTTATAATTACTGGATTTTGAAAATCTGTGCCAGAACTTCAACATTGGCAGTAAAATTCATTTAAAAACTTTATGACACATGTTACAGCAAAACACACAAGCACAGTCTTTGCAGGTAGCGAACCTATGTTCTATCAGAGAATACTACAACACATTGAAAATGGCTGGTTCTGATATAAATCAGGCCTGAGTTTGGTAGTGGTTCAGTGGCTGTGTGGACTTTTCTTTTATACTCCAGTTTTTGTTATACAGGCCAAACGCATGGCGATATGGTGAATTAGTGTCTGTAAATTGACTGTATGCGAGTGTGTGTTTGCCCTGTGAGGGTCTGGTAACCTTTTCCAGGATGTATTCAGATTTTTGCCCAATGGGATTAACTCTCAGGCCCCCTTCAATCCTAAATTGGATAAAACATGTAAAGAAGATGGATGGCCATGCATTAACATTTACCCCAGACCGTTTGTTTCAGTGGCCTATTCAAATTGAATGCTATGGTACTATTATGGGTATTATTATCTCAGCTTGACCTATAGGCGCTTATATAGAGTACGTTCCTAAAATAAAGGTAAGAGTTCAACCAGTTGGTGTCTTTGTGTGGATTGAGTTGGACAGAGTTGCTGTATACCTCGGTACTACGATGAAGTTACTTTCTTGTTTTAGTTCCAGTTATTCCTTAAAGTTAACATTTATGAAAATGAATGAATATTTCTATTGGAAAATACATGTGTTGTAACCAGTGGGAGTCAACTGAGTGGGCATAAATTTAAGGCACTGCACGTCAGGAGGGGGCCCGCCGTCTACGATCCCCCCAGGCTGATCCTGACTTGAATTATTGTCCTTGAGCAAGGCCTCTAAAGTCCCAACCCCTTTCCAAACACTGCACCACGGTACTCCCAGTATGTGTGGTAAAGGTTAACTATAAGATCAAATAGACAAATAAACCCTGGGCGATGGAAATCACCTCCTCACCTTGAAGGCACAACCTGTTCAATGTCTCACAGGAAGACAGCATAACGATTCGACTCCCCCAGGTTACTATAATCCGGAGCTTTTTATGGCCGGAGACATCAGTGCACTTCAGTTTGCACCTGCATATTTTTGTAACGTCAGGTGACAAATTGTCAGAAATAAGATGTGCTGCATACATGCGCCATGCTTGTTTCATTTACTCCTGACATATCAACACAAAGAAATTTCACAATCTACACAAAAGTGTGGAAGTGAAGCAGTTGGTTTTTTTTACTGAGTGAAACTTTACCGATCCCTAAGAATAGGGCTTGATTAAAAAGAAAAAAAAAGAGTCAAAGGCTTCACGAAGTCATTACATTTATTACAGACCGATTTCACGGTAATCCATCCAATAATTGTCAAGACGTTACACCGATGCCAAAAAAAGTCAACCTTTTTTTTGGGGGGGGAGATTACCAAAGTCGGAACGATTAATCCTCTGGAGTCCATTAACGTCTGTGCAGAATTTCACAGCAATCCTTCCCATGGTGGCGGAGATATTTCAGTTGCAGGAAAAAAAACACTCCGAGAGGCACCTAAAATAAAATAACCTACATTCTTTTAATTAATCCACTGAATGTTCAAGTGACGGAGATACATCAGTGTAATCGCTATGAAATAATCTGTGACAGCTGACTGATTTCTGTGATCTCTCAGGATATAAACGGGAATGCCGTCCTCGTGCGAGATGTTCAGTATAGAGGAGCTTTGGCAGTTTTGTGCTCACAGCTGCTGTGGATGAGACTGAGCCCAAGTCTCGTTTGCCAAGCAGGGATCTGTGTCACAGTGGTAATAACAAAGCCTTTGAATTACCCTCTAAACCATACAGCAACAAAAACAACAACATGATCATACATTATTTAAGAATTACAATCGCTTCGCTCATTAAACTCCTTCCATAGTCCGGCTGGTTGATTGAGAAATCTGAATGACCTTGAGTTTTTTTTTCTTGCATAGAAATTTCAAATGAGTGATAAAGACAAGCTTCATAATTGTTGATGTCAAAAGCAGAGAAACGGGAACAAAGATTATAATTGAGCCAGAAATAAAGCGGCCTGTTGGTTATTCTTTTTGACAGACAGGACAGGCAGGAATGTAGGACAACAAAATAGCCTCGTTGGTGTAAAACTGCACATTGGACTGACCCTACAGGCTTCAAGCAGATGGTGCTTCAATAATAAATATTTGGGGGAAGGCTCCTTTAAATTGGATTACATTAGTGTAATCTCTGCAGCTATTTTAAACCATTTTGAGAGTGCTATCTCATCACAGTAGCTTTAATCCCTCTTAACTTTTGATTGTGTTTAAATTGATTCTCCTCGCACACATGGCACCAAACTCCCACAACCTCCCTCTGGTTCACAGCGCACTCGCTCCGTTTTGCTTCGCTGCGCGCACACATAGACACGTGCAGCGTCATGCACACAAACAAGCATGCATGCACACACCTGAAGATTATTTGTTTTTTTGGCATTATCACCTTCAGGTCACAGCAATTGCAGCAGCCCACGCAGAACAGGTGGCATCCTGAATCACAGGAGAAGACTAGTACTAATGAACTGATAAGTGGCAGGATTACGGTCCATCAATGCAGAAGGTGAATTCACCTCGTGTTTGAAAAAGCTTTTGGTGATGATTATGATTTTTATTTGTGTTATTTGATGCATAACAGAGAGGAAATTGTAAGCGCACCCCCCAAAAATACTCCAATAGGTCCTGTAAACGAATGCAATGACAAGCGCAGGAGATGGACGACATTATCTGTGGTATCAAAAGCCAAATTAGCCAAGCATAAACAAAGGTGCATAGGTTTGGTTGGCAGCACGTATTCTTCAGTCCAATTAGGCAACAAAAGCCCCTTTCTCCACCTTCCCAGGGCAAAGTGGGAATTGAACCAGAGCCTCCGAAGAAACACTTGGATGAACGTGCTCAACAGGATCAAAGACTGAAACTTAAACTGGATTCTTTTTTTTTAACCTTGAAGCAAACAGACTTCACTTATGAACTCAGCAGTCTCATGTCTCATTTCAGTCTCATCGACCTTTAGAGTATTCATCACTTTCACTCATTCACCTATCAACCGTTCACACGCTCACACGCCACTGACGATGGCGTGCAGGTTGCTCGTCCACTGCTGGGAGCAACTTAGCGGTTCAATGATTCGTTCAGGGACATTTCGGCAGGCGATGGGATGGAACCACCAACCTTTGAACCAACTGAGCCACACCTGGCCACCACACCACCATTTCACTCCTGCAGCCGACAGACAGGACAGGCAGGAAATTAAAAGCAGGCTCCTATAAAAACACCCATGTATCAGAGGAAGATCTGAAGACACACTGTTACCTCGACATTTTGTGACCACTTTGACAAATCGGTATTTGTCCCACGTTTCCCCACCGATGAGAAGAAATACATCAGCATTAAGTAAAACCAAGAGACATTAAACAAACCAGCAGCTCTTCATTTCCTCTCTGACGCTCACATATTCACACTGTTGTCTGCGAGAGATGGAGGACCGATCCCTGATCCTGATATCCAGAACTAATGCGAACGCTGCCTGATACACGCTCCCAGTTCAATCAAATTTAAAGATAACATCGCGCGTAATTGCGCCCTGTCACAACTATTTATAACAATAATTTCATAAACATTAAATCATCACAAACTACATTACTGCCATCACAACCTCTCATCATAATTCAGAGCATTCAAATCAGTGAAAACTAAGCAGAGAAGACACATTTATTCATCCCATGTGGCCGTCCCTCTCTTCTGCGATGGCGCCTGCTGCACTTCAGCAGCCTTTTGAACTTGTTTTTTTACGAGCTCCTCGTTCGTCCTCTGACTCCCCCCTATGTTTATTTACATACGTGATTATACAGTTACAGTAACAGAGGTGTGCGCGCTGAAAGCTTCGCATGTCTCCTTACAGCCCCGACATCCAACACATTTAACCACAACGCCCTCCGAGCTGACAGAAAACAGGAACACGGTGAGGGAAGGAGGGAGCAGTGGGCTGAGGCTTTGATCACATGCAAATACCACACACACTGGGGATATAGGTGTTTATGGAGGAAAACAAAGACTTCTATTGTAGATCCACTTTTGAGACTTGTTCAAGTTGGAGGAAAGATTTTCATAGGTTGTTGGTTCTTTTTTCAAACACACATCTTCAAAAGAGTTCAAACTAAGTCGAAACATGATGACAGCGACCAATTTCCTTCTGCAGCTCTGTTCGACTTGATCCTGTGTTTGCCAGCGCCCTTTTCCTCCAAGCTGTCCGTCACAAGCACCCCACCCCCCGTGCCCCCCCCTCACCCTGCTCCCACTCCACTCCTGGGTCCTCATGGCAGGGAATGAAAGGCAAACTGAGAGCTTAAATGGGTCTGCTATGTTACGCCACAACAGAGCTCATAACCACCATGCCACCCCTCGCATCGTCTCGGGTCTTTGAAGAAGATATTTATAAACCATTAGTGTGGCAGCGGGGCGAGGGTTGGCCGTTTTATCTCCCAGATCTGTCATGTGTTACCATGCACGAGGCGAGCCGCGTTGACAAGAGTGACAGAGTGAGGCCTGATAGGGGCCGCTGCCGCACACGTCCGGGGTCGACCGCGGCAGCCGAGGCCCCTCTGAACGCCTCGCCACTCCACTGCCTGCGGGACACGGAGGAGGGCTTAACACTGCGCCGGCGTAATTAAGACACCGAGTGATCTGATTTCAGATTTCCACTGAGCTCTCATCGGAGAGGAATTACTGAATGAGACTTATAATCTGTGCACATCAGAAGGCCCCCCCCAAGTTCATCATGTGAGAGGTGTGCAGTGATCTGGCTGCATGTTGCCACTGATGTAAACAACTCTTCAATATGACGGTTTTTCATTCACACAATCTGAAGAAAGTTTGTTCAGTCATTTAATAAGGAGACTGATGAAACACTGATATCTGTGTATTGAGTGCAAATAAGCAGCTGGTTAGTTTAGCGAAGCATTAAAGTGGGAATAAAGAAAAAGCTCGTCGTTGACTGAGATGTGATAATCTACAGGTAAAGTAAGAGCTCTCAGTGAAACTTTTACTACACACTAAAATGTTAATCCTCAAAGCCTTGGTATAGATTTTTATAAAGTGAAATCCAATCCATCTGACTGCCTTGAAAGTGACTAATCAATGTCATCAGTAAGCTTCTTTTAATAGACTAAGCTCTTTGTTTAAAACAGAAGACACATTTGACTCAATGTACAAAAGCTGCTTGACTGAAAGCTTTATAGATCAGAGGGGCTGTTTAAACTCCAACAGGGACACATCTGGGTGATAAAGTGTTGACACGTCATCTGTCGCTACTTCACAATCGTACACCTTGAAAGAAATGTTTGGAATCTGAATTTTCATGTGAGTAAAGTTCACACCTTTACACTTAAAAAAGACACTAAATCTGGGAGAAACCAATGCTTTTAAATTGTTTTTTTAAACAAGATTTTATCATAAATCTGGTTCAAGACACTCCAATCTTGTGTGCTTTAAGAAAGAGATGAGAATTATTTTTGAATGGTTAAAAAAAAAACTTATATCCATTGCTGCAGTACGTTCAGTGTAAGTTAAATTAAAGATGAATTCATCACACCTTATATTTCAATGTCTGTCTTTACTTAAAGCAGAGAAATGATGAACTCTACCCCCAACTCACACCCTAAGCTAACTGTTGTGTCATCCCAAGACAAGCAGCTCATTTGGAACAGTGTTGGACTGAAGATCAAAAGGTCCCTGGTGAAGTCCCACAGTTAACCTGCGTTTGTCAGGCTCCTTACAGCATAATTGTTTTTCACCCGGCTTTTAACTATAACCCCAACTCAAACCGGAACCCTATGTTAAGGTTAATAGAAAACCCCTGAACAAAACCTAGGTCATTTGGAGAGTACTGGACTGTTTCAATCCCAGTGTTACCCTTCAATTGCCAGGCTCCTCATAGGACAATTATGTTTCACCCAATAAGAAACCCAAACCTTAATAATTCACGTCACCTGGTGCACAAGCCATTACATCGTCTGAATCAATATTTAAAAAAAATCCTAATAATAGCACAGCATTTTAACATGTATTCAGGGCATGTTACAGGGAAGTCACTGCACATTTCCTCTGACAAATCCAAATCCTGATAGGAACACGTGTAAAAAGAAAGGAGAAAGTCTCCAATTAAAATTGAACCATGTACTCAGAGAAGCAGTGGCTGCAGAAATGCTTTGCTTTGAGGAAGTTGGGAAGACTGCTGATGAACTGGAGTCAATGAGGAGGAATAATTCAATCCTTTCGGCCACAGACACGGAGGAGCACTGGGCTCAGATGGTCATGGTGGCTCTTCTGGCCCTCATCCTCACCGTTCATTATACCAAACTGTTTGATGCAGATGAACCCAATTGACCGATTGGTCCGCCCACCCACATGTCCACCTACGGAGGAGCCAGGGGGCTTGGGCAAAGGTGAGAGAGGCAGTTTGGAGCTCTGAGACCTCGGTAAATAACTCCCACCTGAGTCCAGTGCAACATGTGCCGCTCCGCTCTCCCCGGAAAGAGTAAAGCGGACATGATCTGCCTCTTTACACAGAAAACCATTTGCAGAGAACAACAAGGAACTGAAGCCAATCAAATGCAATTCAGGATATACATTCAGCCCATAACGATATATTCAAGTTACCTCCGATGCAAGATTTATGCAGCAGTGAAGATTTGCTTATTTGATGCATCGTTATGAAAAACAGCAGGAGTATTTTCCCAACATTTTGTGCCAGATCACAGAAAAGGCCTCGATGCAACCAAAGTAGACACAGTTAACCTCAAAACACACAAATACACGATAAAATTCACAATAATATCCAAACACAAAAATATCTGAGCTTCATATTGATTGTTTTGAACTGATGGAGATTAACTTACTTGTATTAATAGCTGAATGTGGAATTTTTGTCACTTTAGCTGAAATGACCCTTGAACAACCATTCTACTATTTTTTGTTGGAGTGGTAAACCTTAGAAAAAAGCTACTCGATATTTACAGAGTGCCGTTAACATTCAGGCATTGCAGAACAAAGCACATCTGTTTGAAATGAGTTGTTTTGGTGCCCAGCTTCCGCAGCTCACTCAGCACGCTGCACGCGTGTGTGACGTCTCGCTGCTGAGTGAAGTCACTCATTTGGATGACATGCTTGCAAATCACAGACGTGATGGATGTGGCGCGGTGATTTGTGCAGGTAATTTCGATCTTGCCTTACTTCCCCTGCTGTGCATTACTGTGCTAATGTGTCACTTTATTGATCCCTGTAGGGAAATTCTCTCTGCACAGCAAGGTCTAAGTGCAGGGTCAGTAATAGGAGAGCAGCCCTGCCGCTGGTAAAGATTCAGTGTCGTGTTGAAGGATGTTTGCCGACGTGGGGGCTTAAACTCGCGGCCTGTGGTTGAAGGACAGTCACCATCCTCGATGAGCTGCCACGAGCTGCTTGATGGTTCTATTTCAGGGTATTTTCTCGCAAATAACAGTAGAGATATCGAACTTGTACTGCTTTGTAACCCCACTTTCAGTAGTCAGTGTGGCAATATTGACTGTTGAATTAATGCTAGTGAATTTACAACACACTTGTCTTTCATAGATTAAAATGATCCGACAGCACAGTGTCAGATTATCGTCCTTTGAGCTGCCATTCATCAGAAGTATGAAGCTTCAACAAAAGACTTGAAATCTGAGCAAAAAGTGAGAGAAATGGTGCTAAAAATATATAAGATAACGTACATGCAACACAATCCAACTTGTCTGGAGAAATCTCCTTATTCAAGGACACCGGCTTTGGTTTCAAACTGTGTACTTTCACTCATCTCAAAAACTTGACCAGATTATGACTGAATGAGATCGGCTGAAAAGGCCTGAAAACAGTCGTCAGAAGAGCCTCTGCACAGTTGCTGCTGGGTGGCAAATATCCAGGTGATTGGCTGTTGTTCAGACCCGAGGTTGTAAAAAAAGAAAAAAACCCTGCAGATTTCCTTTAAATTGGCGGCAGGATGGGGAGCTGATTGCTCACACGGAACGATTATCAGTGAGTGAGAGCAGGATGGACGGGATGATTAGGCTGAAAACACGGAGGAGGCTTTTTTGTTTGCGTCCGCGGCGAGATCCCCCACAAACAACAAATAGATCCATAAAAGCACAACAGAGAGAAATTGTTGCAGCACGATGGGCCGCGCAAACTGCCTTCTCTTTTTATTTCAAAAGGTATTAAGTGATTAGCCACCAATGCACACACGACGACGGAGAGAACAGACGGTACACAACACGCAGGCAGAGTCGCCGTGTGCTTGCGTTCGACACAATTAGGAGCAGCAGTAATTTAGGTGAGGTGAGAGGACTGTAATCAGCATAGATTACATCAAAGTGTAAAAGGATTCAGCGGCTCTCACACCCTGACATGACAGATTAGGGGGGAGAGGCTTTTAAGGCCTCTCCGGGGTCCCCTTGTGAATGCATTATAAACTGTGCTTTTGTAAAAGCTCCCCTCAGTGTCGGGATTAGACGGAGAACAGTTGCTCCCTTGAGGACTGACCGTGTGGTGTCTCTGTGTAATGGTCACAGACATATGAAAGAGATTTATTCTGGTGTTTGTGTAATCCTCTTGGGCTACTTTACTTTTCTCCAACCGCAAAGTTGATAGATATCAAGCTGGTGCTTTAATAGACAGCAGGTCTGCCAAGCGGACTTTACTCTAATGAGGCGGCCGGGAGGGAAGAAGGAAATGTGTGAAACGACTGTATACTTCGATTTAACTGGCGTGTCTCTGTTGCAGAGGTCAAAGGGCCACATGCCAACCAGGGCAGCAGTCGCTGTGTAGAGTAGACACTGATAGAAAAAAGCCCGGACCCACAGAAAACTGTCCCTTTTAGACCATTTTAATCAATGAATATGAAGCATAAACACAATTAGGTCTCACAAATGGTGTTATTTTATCAAACACAAAGCGATCGCTAAACCAATCGCTATACAGACAACAGATTCATTTCTGTGTTCAAGCATCACTGACATCGTTTTGCTTTAACCCTTCAAACTTTACATTTTGCAAAATTCAATCTGACAAGACAAAAAAGCTACTTGTCTCTACACTGTACACTGAATGCCAGAGATTTCTATGTATTTCCTGAACTAATGTATGAACAAAGCATTGCAAAGAAATAAG
>JAUESF010000016.1:16721758-16744649 GCA_032274765.1 Malacoctenus tetranemus | reverse complement strand
CACACACACACACACACACACACACACACACACACACACACACACACACACACACACACACGCGCGCGCGCGCGCGCTTGTTTTGTGTTTTCATCCCTTCCAGGGACTTCGCATTGCCTTCATTTTTCAGCCATACATAAACGCAGCCACCTTTCTTAACCAGCCTGCACGAATCACACCGTAGCCATTATCTCCACCTATGTACTTTTTCATTATATTTGTATGTAGAGAAATGACAGGACTCAAAATAAAATGCGTGAAGTCGAAGTTCTCATAAACAAGCGCGTCCTTGGAGCTATTTAAAAAGGCCTTTTAGAAGAGTGAACTCGTTTACCTGTGCTACAAATACACGTGACAGACACGTCCTCACCTTAGAGTTTCTTAAGGCTTTTTGTTCCAGCTGTTTCTTCTGGAGTTTTAAACAGTCGGGTGATTATATCCTGACATGACCTGAACTAACCTTAACACCTGATGGATGCTGTCTGTTCCTTCTCGTTCACAAGTGCTCCGGCGACACCACAGCAAGTTACTGCAGGGAAGAAAAAAAGTGTTTTTAACCAAAATCTGAGGGAGAAACTTTGACTTATTGAGATGATAAAATGCAACAAAAGAAATATATCAATGCTCGTGATTTGTGACATAAACGCCCACTGAGGAAATCTGAGCAGGTCCACCGAAGTAAACAAGGCAAATTTAAAAAGTCCTCGAGATATATTCGACAAGAATAAAACACAAATACATCAAAGGTTTCTATGAAGTTTCCAATGAGTTTTTTTTTAGTACCGTAGATTGTTTCTTGGTCTGGCTGCAGATTCCTCCTCCAGGGCGAGTTAGGAGGAAGCCTACCAGAGAACTTGCCCCAGCAGCTGTTGATCTTTACTCACTGAAATCTGCATATTCAGCCAACTGTGGAGCCGGTGAACACACAGTTATCCCTTCAACAGTCTACACACTGATTCATGGACTGCTACAGGTTTAATGCATCAAGCCTGAACATCGTACCTTTATATTAAACAAACACTGTTACTGTATTTGATGATGACATCTCCACTGAAATGGGGCAAAGAGAGAGACGTAAAAACACACGGTGGCAGATTTAAGCAGGCGATACCGCGGCAGTGGGAGGTTTTAATGCTGGCTGATGATTTCTCTGAGTTTTATGGTCAAAAATATGACCACCATTTCCATCCGACACCCACGAGGCTCCAACCACTCTCCTGTTCGAATGCCTTTATTTTATGTGCTCTTAGCCATTACAACCTTTAATAAGGTCCACACTTCCACTGAAACTGAGATTGAAGCCATTGTGGGGGCCTCTTTGTGTCCCACCTCGCCGCAGACATCTGGACTCCTCTTCTGTTGCCCAATTTCCAGTCCCATTCAAGGGGACAAAGGAGAGCAGGCGTCCAACCATCCAAAAGTCACTCTCCATCATGTTGGGCTCTCGCAGCCTGACACGGACACAATGAGGAGGAGGGACGAGAACCAACGGCACCGAGGAACCGGTCGGGTCTGCGCCGGAGGAGGGGGAGCAAGTCAAACAGAGCCCGTGGCCCCCAAGGGAGCTGTTTGTGTCCAAAGACCCCCGAGAGGAGGACCGGGTCAGGCACCAGAGGCTGCAGCGGGGCCAGATTGTGGAGGAGTGGGTGTGAAACAACAGCTGCTGAATAAATCAGCGCTGAATCAGAGGGAGGATGCTAAACAGCAGGACGGTGGCCATGTAGGTGGGGGGGGGGGGCGAGGACGGAGGACGCATGAGTCTGCACGGTGGACAACCCCCACCCCCCACCGGCTGCAGTGGGAACAGTGGTGACAATGACGGTGAAACTGAGAAAGTGATTACAATTGTGCTGATGTTGCTGCGGTGGCGATGATGAAACAATGGCGGCTGTCAGAGCCCCCCCCCCCCCCCGGGGGGTGTCAAGTTTATTTATACTGCACCAAATTACATATTTGCCTCAGACAGAACTTCGATCATCACCCGTCACCGGGAGAAGAGGCCTGACAGGCAAACATGTCAACAAGCGCTCCCTTGGTTACACCATGACCGTCCATAGAAACTCACACATGCGCTTGTCCTTCGGGAGCGAACCTTTTCATACAGCGTGTGGGCACCGCCGCTACGAAAATAGATCGTGAAAAACCAGAGATTGCGAGTCGTGCTGCATCAACTCCACAAACAGCATGAGGAAAGAACTCTGGGTTGCAACGCTGAGATTGCATCACATGGAAAGACTGCAGCTCAGGGAAACAACCGCCGGTAGATGAGCGCTGCCGGAGAGACGCTTGGACAAAGTCTACGACTGATCTGACGCGGAGACAAGTTGGACTTTGGTTTTTTTATCGGCAGACATGATGCTGCTGTCAAGTCAGAAGACAAGGAGATGCATGATGGGAGGAGCAGGAAACTATTGATAAATGCTCAATCTGATGAATTGTTTGTTTCTCAGATCATTTTTAAACCAACTATTGAGTCACAAAGACACAAAAAATGTTTGTAATTAGAAAAATTAACTGAGAAAAAAGGTGAAAAAATAAAGATTTTTCAATATTAAAATTTCAATAATGCAAATTTCGACATTGAATTGTTAATACCTCTCAGAACGCCATCAAATTTCAATTTCAGTGTCCAAATGAACCTGAATATTGATGAACAACCTCTCTGGCAGCCGTCCCTTTCGCAGACCACCGTTGGGTGGTCCTGGAGATTACAGGAGTGAAGCTGTGACCTGAAGGTCACCAGCTTGAGTCCCCGGACCGTCAGGATGGTCCTAGCCTACTTGAAAGCCACCTCTTGCCCCGATCATCATCATCATCCACTGTGGCCCCTCCAGCGAGCCCCTGAGACATCTGATTGCTCCTTGGGTTTCTGCACTGCAGCAGCAGTCTGTTGCGTAGGAAAGGTCAGCTCCGGTGGGGAAATGCAGGAACCGGATCAATAAATATGTCGATAAAAAAGGATTCAGGAAGCTTTTAAAGAAAATAAACGATGGAAATAAACACAATTGTACAAATAAACCAGACAGACGTGTTGAAATATGACCGACTGCTGTAGGAATCATGCTGACCAGAAGTGACAAAGACTTTCAAATCCAACATTCAACATTTTTACCTCAACATTTACTCCACACACCACACAGGATCCGTCACTTTCACGTTTTCACCAGCAGTGAAAGCCAAAGGTAGCGCCCAAATCTTAACCCTTGACCCCCAAATCTGAGAGTCAATGTCGCATTTTTTGCCCCCCTGGCGGTTTTGAATTACAACTCCAAACCCAGGAATAAGTCGCAGTTTATTCCGGGGGACCAACAACTGCGTCCTCCGCGGGGTGAGTTTTTTTTATTCCGGCCCTTCCTGTGCGGCCGCCTCGGGGGCGCAGCCGCCGCGCCTGTCCCTTTAAAACAGTGACTCCTGGAGGTTGGCGAGGGTTTGTTGCGGAGAGCTTGGGAGTGCGCAGCGCGGCTCGGCTCGGCTCGGCATGTGCGGCGCTTCACACTCGCTCCGAGCTGCGAGCGGCCGGATCACAGCGCAGCGGCGGGGAGGAAGAGCGGCGGAGAGCGGCTTGTTTTATTCATGACCGCGCTAAATATAGTTAAACCTCGTTTTTTTGTTGTTGTTTTCGGCGTCTTGGAAAGTGCACGCGTGTGTTTGTGTGTGTGAGGGAGAGCGAGAGTGAGAGGGAGAGAGAGAGAGGGGAGGGGAGCGTGTGTGCGCGCGCGTGTGTGTGTGTGACCATGCGGGCACGCAGAAGTGATGCTGCTGAGTTTTGTTATTAGGCTTCTCCGGGGCGGTGCTGCTGCTGCCGCCGCTGCCTCCGCTGCCTCCGCCGCTGCCTCCCCCTCGTATCCGCTGCTGTCATGGCTTTCTGCGAGTCACTTCAAAGTTTTTTCCGGGCTGATTTAACTCGCTTGAAATGCTCCAGCTGATGCTCCGTCTCCCAGCAGCTTAAAGACGGGAGGTTTTTTTGGGGGGGCTTCTCCACTGACACATTGCGACGCTGAGCGGACCGTCCAGAGGGGTGCAGGCTCCGGTGGGGAGGCTGGCACCGGGAGAGGGGTGGAGATGAACTTTGGAAATTTACTTCTGTCGGCTCTCCCATTCATCGCCATCGCTTCAGGTAAGACAACGGAAACAACTGAAACGATGACTCTGGTGAATTGTCCTCTGAGCGCGCCTCTGCTCCTCCGTCTGTCTCCCAGACTCTCGCAGCCCATATGGCGTGACTCCCTCATGGTGTCTTTGACTCCTCTTATCGGCTCCGGTCCGTCCAGATGGATGTAAATGTGGTGTTGTGCTGCGCTTCGAACACGCTCCCCCGACAGCTGCGGCAGCCGAGCGCATCCCACCGTCCAAAAATGGATTATTAGCAAAATGTCACACACGCATTCATTTGTAGTGTTCAAATATCACGGGTGAATGCCAGCAAGATTCACATTTGCTCTGAGTCCCCCCCCCCGAGCTGCGCTGAGGTGGTCGTGCAGGGGCTGCTGTTAGTCAGCAGCTGAGAGGTGCAGAAGTGAAACCATTTAAACTCTCACTTTATTTTGTATTTTATTTATTTCTTTAACCAGCTCGCTCGTGAGCACGGGAACTATGAGGGGGGCAGCGTCTCGGTCTGACCGACTCCCACCCTGCAGACACGGTCACGGAGACAAACGCGTATTAATGGGGGAAAAAATCGCATTTGAAAGCTCATCTTTGATTACTTCTGTCAAAAGGGATTAAATATTTTAACCATTGCTTTAATAACAGCTTAAATTGACTTAATCCAAAACACAAATAAAAAGCCAGGCTCAGGGAAACAATTCGTGAGAGTGCAGATTTTTGGTGTGTGCATTAACAGATGATTTCAGCTTTAATTTTTTAGGAAAATATAAATCAGCTTACTTATAGAAAACTAATCATGGAGGAAAATGTGAGAGTTTGTGGGGCACAGTTTGGTGTTTATCTAAAGAGCCAATTACAGCAACACCAACTGCAGATCACCAGTCAAACATGTGATTGTAGGATCCTATTTAGGATAAGTATTGAACACATTCCTTGTTCTGCCTTCAGATTTCGAAAAGTTTCACCATTGAGCAGCGCGGTGAAGCACTTTGGCTAACCTTTCAGTTTGCATGTTCTTCCTGTGCAAACTTGGGTTTCCTCCAAACTGCCAACAGGTTTGAAAACTGTGTGTGTCTGAGATTGTTTTTCTCTCCGTTTGACCGGTGACGGACCGGTGACCCGTCTGCCTACTCTGAGCTGGGCACGGCTCCAGCATGGCCTACAACTCTTAGTTGGAGGAGCAGTAAAATAGATGAATGGATGACGCCCAGATGCCAGGTTGGAAACTGCTGCCCTGGAGGTTATGAGGCTTTTTGGCACCACTAATAGTGTTGTCGAGCTGTAATTGCTCCCATCGACTCGTCTCCTCATTGGGGCGACTTCTGGGTTTGACCTTCTGGCTTGAACTCCTCTTTGGGGAGTTTGCATTTGTTGTTTGAATGCAGGTTTCAGTTGCTGCTTCCAAACGAGCTGTTGTGTGTGTGTGTGTGTGTGAGCCTCTGCAGAGCAGCTGAACATGAATCAAATGACACCCGAGACAGGTGAAGCTTTGACGGGGCTAAAGGCCTGAACGCTTTGGACCCAGAATCAAGTGGAAAGAGACAGAAGTTCAATAGAAATAAATCTCTGCCGTCTTGTTCTCGCTGTACTTTTTGACTGTGGGTTTTCCCTCATTGAATTCGTGTATTGAATCTTGTGCTCGCGGGGCTTGTCGCGGCTCTCTCAATGTCATAGATTTTAGATGAAAGATGATAAATAAACTTTGAAGCGGAACGAGTTGCGGGAGTTTGAAGAGAATTCTGCGTGGATCAGCGAATCGTCTGGTAATTGTCAAGGATTTTGTGTCTACGGCCACAGAAATAATCCCGCTGAGCGACTGCTTTACAACTGGCAGAGAGACTGAATGGGAAGGAGCGTCCTCTTCATTGCTTCAGCCACCGTCTGAACTGTTTGATGCGGCTTTGGTCAAGAGCCTTTGACAAGCTGAGCGTCCAGTCAGACTCCCTTATACATCTAATGTTTTGGTTCAAATCAAAGTTAAAGGGAAAAAGATCGAGTCATGAGCGCAAACTATTCAGGATTTATTTTGTGGTTTTGCGTTTCAGAAGTAGAAATGCATCTCTCATGTTTAGCCTCAGTTTATTTATTCCAGTTATAAACACAAAAAAAACCCCACGGGACTTTAATTATTGACAAAACCTCCAACTTACCCTGTGTTGTTGTCTGCTGTAGGGTCAAAGCCTCACACCTCTTAGTACAGACATGGGTTCCTAACAAGCGAGGGGAGGGAAGGAACTTGTTTTTGTGTCTCTACATCCTAAATTAAGACAATTTTCACTTGTTACATTGGCAAAAACAAAAAAATAGGTTGGAAGCCACATCTGGTCTAATTGCTACCTTTTTTTTTAATCTTGCGTTTGGTCCCCTCCAAGTTGTGGTCTCCTAAAAACTTATTTGCTGACATTATCTCCTTGCTAATTTGTGCTGGGCAGGCTCCAAACAGCAGGACTTTAGAGGGCAGTGACAGTGAACCGGAGCATTAAAGTTGTGGGTCGTAAAACCAAAACAATGAGCGTAATAAAGCCATAAAGCTCTGCAGAGGCCAACAGTGAGTCTCGACGATGCGGCCGCTATAAAAATGACCCCTTCTGTCGCAGAAGGGGCGACGTGTTAGTCACGCAGTGCCGGGAAGTTTCTGCTGTTTCACAAATATAAAACACGTCACTGTTATTTTTTTTTTATCACTTGTATGTCTTATCGGCCCAAAAAATGATCAGAGTATCAATTTATCTGGAATGAAATCAGCCGTGACTGGACTCAGGCAGTTTATAAATGGAGCTCCATTTTACTCTCTCCTCGGTGACAAACCAGAGTTTGCCTGTAAATGTGGAGCACTTTGGTCCTTGTGACTCCTCTCACCACTTGTCCTATTTTATTATCATAAATTGGCACCGGCTCTCAACATTAAAAAGTACTTTTCAACACCCACACCATCTGCCTACATCCATTAATCTGGAGTGGGCATTTCCTCTCGTTCCCACCTCCGTTGCGCCGCGCGCTCCCATAAGGTGATTGGAGTGTTCACAAAGAACTGGATTCACACAGGTCACATATGGTGTGAATACAGTGGCTGAGTGCCTTGTGAATTCGTGTGCAGACATGAATGTTGTGCGTTTGTGCTTCGATTTTCTTATGTTCTTTGTTATTTGTGCGTCTATGACGAGATTTGTAAGTGCGGTTCATGCATAAACAGACTTGTTTGTTGGTCATGAAGTTTTGTGATTGTGTAATTAGATTTGTGCACACGTAATCTAATTTGTGCATGTGTAATATGTTGGTTGTGTGCATCCTGAGATTTGTGTGTGCCAGCAAGGAGCTGTAAACATCACTGTCTCCATTTTGCTGCTCCGCAGCCTTGACAGCGATTCATCAGCAACTCGGGGTTGTTTGCCCTTAGATGTGGACTGGCAGGCTCAATCATCAGGCTGCACTGTGTCTCCTTAGACATAACACTCATTAGCACTTCAGTCGCGCGCAGTGATTTCAAACGTGACATTACGGGGCATGAAAAGGACCTGGCTTGGAAAAAAAGTGAGCCTGTGAGTCGACACTTGGGGCAAATAAACCCTTTCGTTGAGCACAAATCTCAGTCCTGGCAGAGGGGCAAAATTCACTTGAGAGAATCCAGCTGGAGGAGAGGCGCCTCAGGTGGAGACATTCACAAGTACTTATTCAGCACTCCCATTCAAACACACAACAAACACACGACACACAAATTATACAATGCACACACAAAACCTGACACATTTTGTAACATACAGTATCAACAATTTGCTTCAACACACTATAAATTGCACACTCTGATATTCACCCATGCTGACACACCTTCACACAAACAAACTTAGTCACTCATGCTTAGTTTTGTCACGCATGCTGGGAAGGTTTTTCGCATTCAGTGTCTTGCTCAAGGACACTTGTGCACAAGGACGGGGCGACATCGAAGATCAAAAAAAACTAGAACAACCTTCCTGTCCCAGCGTATCCACAGTCCCCTCATTAACATCCCCACTCACACAAACAACACTGTCCAAACCGCAGGGACGATTGGTGAGGCGGACACGCAACTCTGGACACACCCACAAGTCACTCTGTGGCCATAATCACTCCTCAGTTTCACGACTTTTGCTGGAAATGTGTTGAAACAAGATATCACCCTTTGTTTGGTTTAAGGAAGAAGAAGAAGAAGAAGAGAAATGTAAGAGTTGGAGGGTTTGTTTGTGTTTGTCGCATCCAGCCAATGAGCTTCCCGGTGCTGGCTTTGAGAAACGAGGCGGAGGAGGTCACGTCCATGTTTTCTCAAAACCTCTGTGTGATTGTGTGGTAAACAACAACAGTCTGTCTGGCAAATAGCATGTAATCCAGCACAGCAGCTCGGCTCACACACACACACACACACACACACACACACACACACACGCACACGCACACGCATGCACGCAGACGCGCAAAACAAATCTCAATTATTAGACTCTCAATACATCTCATTGTAAATTTCAGTTATCTCTGAGCAGTATTCACAGTCAGCTGTTGTGGAGCCTGCTGTGGAACTAATCAATGCAAAACAATCCTGAGCCGGTGATTTGTGTCCACTCCGTCCCCGCGGTCATTACTTAGTGACAAACGTGGCCGACGGCTGACTAAAGCCTCCTCCAGCCCCACTTGATGAAAAAAAAGAGCGTGGCTGATGAAACAACCGCAGGAGCTGGTCGGTCATGTAACGTGCCACAGCCTTGAGTCATGTTGCCGGATGCTGATGATGTCCCACTTCTGGTACAGTGGCTGATGACATCACTGGGAGATTAGACGGCAGACCAGGAGGAGGACGGGCGGCTGAAACAAAGGGCTGCGCGCCGCCCAAAGTAAACCCGGGGAAGGAGTCGCGCCGCACCTCCCCTGCTTTGAATCGGAGTTTTCTGCCGTGTTTGTTATCATCCTGCCGCAGAGATTTCTTGGCGGTGTCACTCGCGCTCCTCAAATGTTTTTGGCCTTTTTAAGTATGTAAATGAATTTAAATTGAAAAAAGACGCGAGTAAATCTCAGCAGACAGCCCCCAGCCCGGCAGACAGGCTGCCAGCCTTCTGCTCCTGTCTCAGTTTAACTTGACGCTGGTGTGCGAGCTTCCCCGCAGGTTGGTATTAGTTGGGGTTTTTCTTCGCACCGAATGTAAAGCTGCGAGCTCCCGATACGTTCAGGTTTGCGTTTCACTGCGAGCGCGGGTGGGGGGGGGGGGAGGCAGCGAGATCTGAAGCATAACAGGATGTCCCTTCTGCGTCGTTGTTGTTTTCACACATTAGCGTGACAGCAGCACACTTGTGCCCCTGGGGAGGATGCAGGGTTAATATTTGTTAATACTAATTAATAAACCACCCCCCTCCCCCTCCTTCCTCCACTGTTATGTAAAGTCACATATAGCAGCCAAGAAAACACCAGATATTGCCTGAATCAACAGAGTTTTCGAGACGTGATCTTGATCTCCCCCTCAGCTTTTAGCCCGCGTACCTGCTGAGTTAGATGAGGCAGAAACGAATGAGACGCCGTGAGCAAATGTGTGGGCGTGTGTCAGGGCTTGCAATTAGGACCAATGCAATAACTTGTCTGTCAGAGCTGCGTGTGGCACTAATGGGCTTTCATTCCAATGTGTGTTGTTTGCTTTTTTTTCTCTGGAGTTTTTCATTTACTTCGTGTACAAATTAGGTGGATTTTCACACATCAGATACTGTCAGCACAATTAGGACAATCTAATCATCATAATACACCCAATCAGCTCATCATGAGTTAATTCTGTATCTCCTCCAACATCGGTGCTAATTCTTTAAATGCATCTGAAAAGAGAACAAATATCCATGCACATTACACATTCCATGCAGTTACTTTAATTATGACAATTACTCCCGTCGCATAAAGTTGAAACAAACACTTCCAAGCACGCAGCATATGGATTATAAATAGACTCACTAGTCGCTTCATTAGGTACACTTGTATCATCCAGTGTGATCCAGAGCAGCAGTCGAGCCAGACGTGTTGCCTGGGATTGTCAGAGAGGGTTCGGTTCAGTTGTGGTTTGCATTTTGCTGAGCACTGAAATGAGGGGAAAGTGTTTCCAACATTCTGGCTGCTCAGCGAACACAAACGAGAGAACTCGGAATATTTAACCTGTGCAAAAAGCTGTGAATCACACGATGGTGTGAAAACATTTTGACAAGGCACAGAGGGACAGCTCGCCCGTTGTGTTTGTGTTTGCAGTTTACCTTTGTTTTTTTCTGTGATTGAACAACTTTAATAAAGCCTTTCAGCAACTTTCAGCTGATCATTTGTTTTTCTGGTCCAAAATTTGGGCTGTGATCGTTTCACACCTTCTGGAGCTGTGAGCATTACCATAGCTGGATATTTGTCACAGAAGGGACTGAGGACCAAAACAGAGGTAAAGCAGAGCGACTCTTTGTCTGTATGACGTCTTTACAAACCTAATAAAGATCATCAGCAAGTTTCACCTCACGACTCGCAGATCTGGTCCACAAACTGCCTTTTATTGTAGTGGTCGAGAAGCAACTTTCTGAGCTGATAGCTGATCTAAACAAAACTGTGTTTGGACCATCAAGACCTCCAAAGCCTGGTGAGTTACTGAGGAGGTGGTGAAGATGATAAAGGTAAAAATGAGTGACTGGTTGATTTTAAAGGATGAGATTCAACCCACTTTATTAACCTTTTTCAGACTTTGGAGGTTTTTGCTGATTCATGTTTTTCTGATGTTTTACCTTAAGAAGACTCCAGAAAACCTCTGGAGTCTTCTACCGACTAGTATCTACTAATCTACTGTGATCTACCATCAGATAGAGACAGAACATTTTCTGTGAGGTGGTTGAGACCAAAAACAGAGTCAGGAGTGAGAGTGAATTTGTCCTAATATTCACCAGGTGGACAGAAAACCTGACTCTAAAGGACTCTTCTGAATCTGAAGTGTGAACATAGGATTCAGTGTTGCTTTGAGGTAAATGACCGACAGAAAAAATGTGTCTGCCTGTTTAAATAAATAGTCTCTCAAAGTCAAAGTGAATTTAAGGACATGTTTGAGCACCAAAAAGGTTTCTTAAACTAACAGATTCCATCCAGTTTTTAAAAGGTAAATAAATGTTTTACAGACATCTGAATATAGAAAAACAAGTGTAATGACCTCTAAATTGAAGGCATTTTTATTGACTTTTTAGTGAAAACGAAGTATCATAACAACTTTAAATGTACAAAATGTCGTTGTCAATAATTTAGAACAACTGCCAACTTTACTAGAAGAGGAGGAACCGATTCCACTGACGAATAGCTTGGGGGTGCTTCATTTATTTGGCTGAAAGAGAAAATGCCATCTTCATTTCAGAAGAGTCAACAAATGAGGGGAGGTGTTGAATCCGGTTTACTGCGTCTGCCCCCCGTCCCCCCCGTCCCCCCCCCGCCTGAAAAAGCGCGTCTCGCTGTGACACATCCATTTGTACACCGCGCGGCCTTGAGAGTGTACCAGAGAGTGATAACCTTGCACGAGGTCGGCGCAGTCTCGTTCACAGAGCTCCCTCCATATTGGACGACAGCTCAAGGTTGGCTGCCATTCACTCTTATGGCTTATCTTGGCTCAATTTTGCCTCTCGGGCCCGTTGAAGTTAACGTGTTTAAAAGGGTCTCATTGATTTGTCTGCTGTGGCAGCGCAAAAATAAAGTCTGTTTCTGACTTCGGGGGCTAACAGTGATTATAGTTTGTATTCCAACATTCATTGCATTTCTTGGATCAATACCGCGCTGAATTGAACTTTTTACCCATAAATGCCTGTTTAGCATTGGACCACCGGGATCCGTGAGGAGATATTTCCCGTGCTTCTTTTTAAAAACACATGCGGCTTTATTTGTTCTTTGCGAAATGTTGTGTTTGTGTTTTATTTGCTGCTGAGATCCACTTGAAGCACTCTGGCAGAACCTCGGCGTCTTCGTCTAAAGTCCACAAAATAAGACTTTCATAGACGCGAGCGTGCAGTAAATTGAAAATATTCCTGCCGTTTATTTGCTGGAACGTATCAGTCAAAGCTGTGCAATTTGCGACTCGTGACGACGGCTCGCGGGAAGCGAAGCAGGAGAGTTTGGGAAACTCTCTTTACTCGCCGGCGCGACTTGGTCTGCAGCTCCACGACACGAGGAGCCGCTGCCCTTCCACACTTGTTCGTCCCTTGTAAATTTGAAAGTCATTTCACAGCAGAATGCCCAAGATTAATTTTTTTTTCTCACACAAATCTAGTCACACTCTGAATTCCCATATGCACTCGGATTTCCCCGCGGACTCACGGTGGGCTCTAATGGGCCGCGTTTATGATCCGACTAAAAAAATACCTTCACAGAGGTCCCCATTATCGCCCGTGACATTTATTTTTCCCGTGACACAAACGGGGGCTGACAGAGTTTCTGTTCGCTGAAAGGTGCTTTCGACCGCCGCACCACAATCTTCCTGTCATGCAGCAAACATTACAGTGAAAATGTTCTTTCTCACGCAGAAGCCGTGTTGCTGTCGTGCTCAAAGTGGCGTGGACTTTTCGCTGATTGCAGACTTGTCAGCGGCTCAGGTTGCTGCTTGTCACTGTGGCCCCCCTGCAGCTGTTTGCTATTCCCTCTTTCTGACAAGACTATTTTCTCCGTAAAACATCAGCATGGAGCCGCATTGATTCGGCTGCGCGATAGCTGAAGCTGGAGTCGGAGCCCATTGACCCTAATTAATAATTCCAGTGGGTGTCGTGTGAGTGAACAAAAGAGTGTTTTGCTAATGCAGTTGCAGCTCTCAGCTGGACCGAGGCTGCTTTTCAGGGGGTGCTCGAGTGGATGTCACATGAAGGTTTTAAGGCATTTCTTGGGCTCAGTCGGTAAAATTGTTAAAGAGAATCAAGTCTCCGGGATGTTTGTGTATTTCTAGTGAGGACAGCTGAACATTACCGAACAGACAGCTTTACTAACGGCTGCTGTAAGTACAGTAATAGGATTTAAATAACCTGTTGCTAGTAATCAATGGCATCAGCAATGGCAGATTAGTGGCTTTAGTGATGGATGTGATGACCACTGTGATTTGTAGCATCTCCTGAAGTTAATTCAGTGTAAAAATGAGATCTTGTGTTTGTGTTTCCAGTTTTATGAAAATCACTGACAACACACAACCAGAGAGCATCTCTCCATCCATTCATCCATCCATTTTCCTCTACTCACCTGGGAAAACGCCCCCCACAAACCCATGCAAATCAAACAAAAAGCTCGATTTATTCTGCTGCCTCATCTCGATGAAAGTTTGCACAGGAAACCTCATGTGCATCCACACAACGCATCACTGGTATTTATTTTTTTCACACATTCAGGTTGGTGAAGTCCCACAGGGGAGGGAGTTTTCCTCCTGCATCACATTAAAGCTCTATTGATGTTTTTGTGGTGTAAACAGTGGAGGAGTAATGTGATCGGGGTCACTCTTTATGAGGAACCCACAGAGGGTTATCACCCGACTCTCCTGTAAACTACAGCGTTCGGAGCACATAGTTTGCTCCTGTCATCATCAGCGCTGCGTTGAGCAACAACAGGCCCCTGCTGAGCACCGAACAGCAGACTGATCCAGTGATTAGTAAACACGATGCCTCAGGTACTTCACTGTGAAGGTGGTGGAGGCCAAAAATAGAGCTGAGAGGAGGAAAACTGTTGGTTTTCACAAACCAAAACAGAGTCAAAAACTCTATCAGTGTATTTGCAAAGTTTTGGAGTGATTTTGTTGACAAATTGAATGTGCTAACATGACAACGGTGTGTTTACGGCCCTAACCTGTTTAACCCAGTCCTGCCTTATGTTGTAGAAAGTATCTGATTCTGGTTTTCTTAAAAACGTGCCAAGACAGTTTGACAAGCTTTGAGCAGGCGAACCCTCAGGCCTCCTCTGGGAATCACTGCATCATACTACTTAGCTCAGACTGTTGGTTTGAACACCACAATGTTTGGTTGAACTTCTGGCTGAAATCACATTTTTTATCCAAATCTACTGCAAAATCTCTATTTTGCCTCTTTATTGCTGCAGTCATATTCACTGCAGCCACTAGAGGGTGTTGTGAGCTCACCAGCTGGAACCTGCGAATACAATTGAACCCTCGAACATTATTTATGTGTAGGAATAAATGAAGAAACACTTTCAGATTTACTACCTTGTTAAGTTTACTCAAGTCTTCTGTTACCACTGCTTCTGCGCTACGAACAGGAAGTGGAGTTTGGCCTTTTGTGCTCCATGTTTGACCTTTCTTTCACATTCTGCGTTTTCCACATACATAAAGCTGCAGCACCAAAATGTTGGAGGGTTCGCTCCACTTTCTGTCTCCCAGCTTTATTTTTTTTTTTGGTGATACAATCCAGTTATCACTGAGGAGGAAGGGAGCGCTGAGTGATGTAACTGTATTACACGGGCTGGGATTTGAAATCCTTTTGCGTGCTTAAAAAACATGGTTCAGCACTAGGACATCTCTGGGCTGCAGAGATACTCAAAATGCTTCTTTCTGAGGACAAACACGGTCAAATGTGTCAGTATGTGCTCGCTGCAGTTTCACATGAACTGCACAGATGTGATAAAACATAATCTAAAGTAGTGCACATTATATCTTAGAGGATTAAGCCGAGCATGAAATGATTTACACTTGCTTGTCTTTTTGTTTTTTCCGTCGTGTGTTTTAACGTCGGGTCCCTGGGAGGGGGCTGTCGTAGGTTTTTAATGGTTCGGCTTTTTTTCGTCCACGCCCTGCATTAGTGCCTCCTGGTCTTTGACTGGGGGGTGTTAGCTGGGAGCTCACAGCTCGCAGCTCGCTCTTCAGATGTTTACTTCAGGTTTATGCCGTGATGACAACTTCTGGCCCGCGTGGATCAAATCAGTTCATGAAAAGACATAAATCAGCTTATAGCCGAGAGTGAGGGGTTTATCCTGATGCCTCTGATTTAAGTGTAATGTAATAGCAGCATGTGTGTCATCAGGTTACTCCGGACTGCTCCTATGCAATGATAATGGAGGATTTTTTTTTCAGGCGGTCGAGATTATGCGCTGGAAATAATGCCCCAGACAGAGCAGCACAATAATCAGTGGCACAGTGACCATTTCATTTTCTGTCCTTTTTTTCTTTAACAAAGTGAGGGACCATCTGTTCCTCAGAACCAAACTGAAAGCAGCAGCGTTTTGAATTATTCATTTCTCCAACTGTAACACATTGTTCGAGACATTTGGTCGTGCTCTAAAAGCTTACCTTGGAGGTCTTGAAGCAGTGTGCCTTACCCTCACAGTCAAACGAACATTGTAATGGATCCCCAGAGAGAGAGAGGGATTAGGAGCTATCTCCATCTCTCCGCCTCGCTCCTTCCTTCCCCTCAACTCGGGCCTTTCTCTCTCTCTCCTCGCGCGCTAAAATGCAAACGACGCCGCCGCCGCTGTCTTCTCCTCAGCTCCCCAAAAAACTATCATCGCTGCGTCTGCGACAGTCCTGACTGACACAGAGATTGACCATTACCGTATCACACGGGTGATTGCGCCCTCTGAGCAGGTGGTGGCTTCAGTGAAATACTGTGCACTCACTCCGGGCTGGATGCTGTGTTTTACTGCAGGAAGAGCAAATGGAAGTCAATTTTTTTTCTTTATTTACCTGGAAGGTTGTTGTTTTTCTCGTCGTTACGGACAAATGTGGCGTCTTATTTCGGCTCGGGAGTCAACCTTCAAAGCCAGATTACCGATGATCTCGCCGCTCCACTGCACACAAACGTATCTGGCACCTGTGATGGGAGAGATTCCGGCCTGGCACCCGTCTCTGCTTTTGTCTTGTCCTTCTCACCGGGAGATTACATGTTTTCATGACGGGTGGTCAGCGAAGGTTGATAGCGTCTGTCTTCATCTGCGCTCCCACAGGGTCCCGGGCGCGGTTCGAAGACAGCGCTCCCCGGATTGTGGAGGACCCCTCCGACCTCATCGTCTCCAAGGGGGAGCCCGCCACCCTCAACTGCAAGGCGGAGGGCCGGCCCCCGCCCGGCATCGAGTGGTACAAGGATGGCGAGCGGGTGGAGACCGACAAGGACGACCCGCGCTCGCACCGGATGCTGCTGCCCAGCGGCTCCCTCTTCTTCCTCCGCATCGTGCACGGGCGCCGCAGCAAACCAGACGAGGGCATATACACCTGTGTGGCCCGCAACTACCTGGGGGAGGCCATCAGTCGCAACGCCTCACTGGAAGTCGCCAGTGAGTCTCTCAGATATTGATGATTCTACGAACTCTGTGTGTGTGTGCATGTGTGCGTGTGTGTGTGCGTGCGTGTGCGTCTCCGTCTGAAGTGTGTAAACAAATGTTGTGTCCTAGATCTTTTTGCTGCCGTCTGGCAGCTTCTTTGGGGGGTCCACTGGAGAGCTGGCTGCACTTTAAAAATAATGACATGAAACAAGCGGACTGTGGGGAGCAACCGGTAAAAGATGGTGGTGGAGGTGCAGATTAATCCAGCGAGGAGTAATGGCCTGTGGATTTGTTCCTAATTTTAGGCCACTGTCGTGACAATGATCCATCTTATCTTTACTTTGTTTGTGTGTGTGCGCGCGCGCGTGTGTGTGTGTGTTATGAAGTTTAATTGCATTTTTAGGAGTCAGCTCAGTATAATAAACAATATTTAAGCATGTGATAGCGAGCGTCTAATTTAGCAAATGGTAAATATATAAATAAATCACATGGATGTGATTACAGCTTTCTGATATGCAAAGTAAGCCTCCATATTTTTTGCTTAGATGTCTGTTCTTATTTCATGGTGCACAAACCGTCTCGTAAGCGGAGCATCGCCCATGATGCGGCTGCACTTCATGGAGATTGATACGTTTTCTTCGTATCAAAATAACTTGCATCTTTTTCTATACCAAGAGAACTGAACCACACTGGTTAACTGGGATCATCTTACTGCTACAACTCTCTGTATCGTTTTAATGACACCTTGTTGTACCTGCCATAAATGCAGAAAATAGCTGTTGTTATTGTGATGCTGGGAGAAACAGGCTGTGTGGAAAGAAGCTGAGAGCTCCCAGTCTCCTTCCCTAAAACGCTTCTGAATTTCAAACGCTTCTGTTTGTATCATCATGGATCCGCTCCGCCTCGCCGTTTAACTCCAGAGGTTCCACGGGGGAGCTCCTCTGCACATCCCACTTTTGGTCAGATTCAGAAAGTCAGTCGGAGTTCAGGAGGATTTTTTGTTGAAGTGAAAGGCGGTGGGAGGTTCTGTGCTTCATGCCCCGAAACGGCGTCTCTCTCACCTGAGTCTCACTGGAAACAGAGTGAGATCGAGGTTGACAGGTTCTGGCATGTCTGTGCCACAATTAAACGGATCAGTCTGCTTTTTTTCCCCTCATTCAGGTGTATTTGACATTTCTCTGACTTTCATGGAGCTGCACGGTTGTGTGATTGGTAGCAGCTTCACCTCTGAGTGAAAGGTTTGACTCAGAGTTAAGCTTTCCTGAAGGGAGGTTGTATATTGTGCCTGAAACAATGAAAGGACACGTGTGTTGTTAATCTGTGGCTCATAATAACCTCTAAACTGTGTGTGATTGCTTGTCTCTCTGCATCAGCAATCGATCAGCCTATCTGTCTGTCTATCTATCCGTCGATCTATCGCACCATCCATCACTCCCTGCGCTCTCTGCACACTGTCCTCCCTCCTCAGTGACGGTGCCAGAAGGAGACTGGGCTCCGCCACGGGGCCGGACTGCTTCTCCTTCTGGCACGAGGAAATGGATTAGTCAGTGGGATGATCGGAGGGGACGCAGCCTCACAGATTAGCAAGGTCGAATAGTTCTTGTTAAAAACACACACACACACACAAAACGGCAATTTGAGCTCGACCTTATCTTCCACCATATTGAGCCTCCCTTCCACTGGGTGTGTGTGTGTGTGAGTGCTCATGGTTGGCTGACCTCATCTCAGGCTCATGTCCAGAAATAGGGACAGCAGCATCAGATATACGATAAATTTGGAACCGTAAGCATCCACGACTAATGCAGATATCCACGCTATGGGAGGACGGACGCGATTATTCTGCCTCTTTTGGTAAATGTTTGATAATGACATTTATCTTTGTGCGCTGCTGCAGATTATATACAGTCATATTGGTGAAGGGATGATTCACCTACAGGCGCCGAGTGACTAACAGTATAAATAAGTGCCTGTTTTGTTCTAATCTTACTGCCTGCAGCTTGCCAGGGCATATGCTAAGACAGCATGGTGGTGGTCTTAAAGTCCCCCCCCCCTCCCTCCCTTTTCCTTCTGTGTGAGCTTGTGCTGACTGTGGGGTAAATACTGACCCAATTAGCTCTGGCAGGGAGGTAGGAGGGAGTGTGCGGTGTTAATGAGGGGCCAGTTTTTAAGCTGGTGGTCTCGCTGCAATGCATGGTGGTGGTGGTGGTGGTGTTTTCCGATGTGTGTGTGTGTGGCTGGAGTCTGAGGAACAACAGGTGGGAGGAGGAAGAGATTTAAACTCCCATCGAGCAGTAATTAATAGCGATGCATCTGTCGGACTGTCGCTCGCTCCGGCTCAGTGTGGGAGCCGGAGCGGAGACACTAACCTGGTTTTAACCACGACATTCACCCTTTATTGCAAGTGAAGGAGGCCGGAACGTGTTGGGCGGCGTGACGAAGACTTTTTATCTGCCTGAATTATTAAACGATTGTGTTTATTTTTCCCCCCGCTGAGCTGCACGTTGTTATAAGTGTCTATAAATCACAGCAGCAGACTGTCACAAAGCCCCCTGTCCCAGTCGGACCCCAGGTTTGGAGCTGCTGTCCTTTTACTTCAGACAATCTTACAGTTAACTAGTCGGAACATTGTCGCCCTGCCTGGATCTCTGTCTGACTTATTGTACATTTAATGATCATCGTCATCAATAAAATTTTGGCTCAGTGATTCAGACATTTTTTTATTTGTTGGAAAAACAAGTAGAAAAAAGACAAAAAGAAAAAAGCCTGATTAAAAAGAACAAAGCTGAAAATGTTGCTTTAATTTAAGATTCAAGTCAACACATTGAAACTCTTTAATTCTAGATTTCTTTCTTACTAATCACACCAGTTCCCCACTAAATGTGGCCATAATACACTGTTAAAGTGAATAAAGCTTTAATTTCAGAAATAAATGTCCGACACTCATTGGAGCATTGGAGTAAATTTCACAGTATTCAGTCACTGCAAGACAACAATAAGATCCCTACAGCCAGAAATGGCTCCCACCCCCCGTAGACCACCCTTGTAAAAGGCCTCCGCTGGGTTTTTGTTGTCTGGATAGCCCCCAGACTACCTCTGACAAAAGCCCATTTTTATTCGTTCTGCTTTATTAATTTATTTTTAGGAAGGTTCTCGTCGCAGTCCAGAAAAGCAACCTTTTCACCTGCGTGCCGCCGTTATGTTGTAAAGTCAATGAGCTGTGGGAGGGAAGTGGAAACGCAACACGCAGCGTGGACCACCCAACGTGGAAACACCCCCAGAAATAAAAGTGCTTTCTTGGCTCATGTGGTAGGTTAAAACAGTTGGGTGGCATCCAGCTTCACACACATTATATCCCCCTGCATGTGCCTATGTGCAGCCTACAGACACAAACGCAGTATTTACGGCGCGTCATCACTTCTCTGTGATCGTTTTCTTAAAAACATGATGTTTGAAGTCAACATACGAGATTTTAAATCCCGCAGCAATAAAGCTCCAAGGATTAATTTGACATGTTTTATTAAAGGTAGACATGCAGCCAAGGGCAGCGTTTACAATGACACCCAGGGGGTGGTCTCGAGCGGTGGCTTCCAACTCGCCATCCAAGACCCTCTTAAAAGGGCATCAGAGCTCACAGAGGACCCGGATCCTTTCCCTTGTCAAAATAAAAGATTTATCTTGCTTTAAATCCTTTGTTTGTGAGCTTTGGGAGCCTCCTCGACCCACAGGTTGGTGGTTTAACCCCCCAGCTTGCCCTGTCAATGTGTCAAAGTGTCCTTTAGCAAGGAACCATAGGTCGGTGTGTGCGAGCTCCCTGCATGGCCACCCCCGCTACTGAAGAGTGAGTGGGTGAACATGACTTACTTACGGCGTGAAGTGTCGTGTGTCTGCAGAGGATGGTGATGAAAGCACTATGAAATTGGAGTCTATTGAAGAACGGGGGTCCACAGCGTTTCCAAGAGGCAAACTGGTGAGGGGGGGGGTTACAGAAGTATGCATGTGACTGAAAAGCTCCTGGTGTCTGTCTGTTTCTTGGTAGAATGGGATCTTCTCAGGTCCTTAAGGGGGGAAACAGGTGTTCGAGTGAAGCTGCAGGAACAGTGGAAACACCTGTAGCAGATAGACGGAAACCAGGCTCGTCACTCGTTGGAGCGTCACGAGGAGGAAAAGCACCAGTACGACTTTGTTTGCCGAGAAAGCGAAGCGCCGATGAACGCTGACTTCACCTCTGAGTCATGAGGTTTCTGTCAAAACACGATTCCTCCAAACGATTCGGCAGACTCGGGCAGATCTCTTTGTTCGTCGCAGGCTGTCCCAATTTGCTGCACATTTGCAGTTTAACTAATGTTTTTTTTAAGCATAAATGCATCGGCGGACCCCGAGGTCCACGGGTTATGTTTTTTGTATGGCTGCGGTCGCTCTCTTCTGGTAGTGAGGAGCTTGTGTTGCACAGGAAAAGCCAGCAGCAGTCATTATTCTGTCCTTTTTTCTCCACTTTCTTACTGCAGGCTGCCAGTACCCGGCTGACTCGCCTGACTTTTTAAAAAGGCAAAATAATGAGACGGTGGGAGTCGACGGAAATCGCTTCCTCTCTTCTTCCAAACTAGGTTTTTCACAAAGCAACAGAAAGAAAAGGTGCAAAACAATAGTGGCGTCTGGATCAGAAAACATGAATGTGGATGTCTGTCTCTCCTCAGCGAGGAGACGGTCACGTGGTGCGACGGGATTAGAATAAAGTAGGACAAATAAAAAATCAAACTTGCTTAACAGGCTTCGGAGCCAGATGTTCCTCTTACTCCTGATGAGGGATTAAAGAGGAATCAAAGTCGTGGTTGCTGCTTGTTTCTTGGCTCCTTATATTTCCTTTCTGATGGAAACAAACTGCCTGCAGGTATCTGTGTTTGTGAGCATGGGAGCTGAGTTTCACTGTGTGTTTTCGGCGCTTCTATACGTCCTGTCAACGCGTCCCAGCGCTGAGGACTGTCGTCCTGGCGCGGCGTCTATGTGTAATTGAGACATCGCCGCAGCCGAGCACAGTGGAGGACTTTATGACAGGGACTTTTTGTTTCACAAAGGCTGTTTGCCCCGGAGTCCCTTCTCATCCCCCCATCAACACAATCAGACAATGGCTGGATTAAAGCAATCTCTCTCCTCTGTAGGCAAAAGCTCCATTAGCTATGACAGGCCAGTATCATGGCAATGGGATTAGACCACCTCCCTAACCGGTTTACTGCGCTTTAGAATAAAAGGACAACCGCAGCCGAGGCAGCCACTTCTCCCAAAAAAAAGAAAGAACGGGAGCGCGTGCTCCACACTGCCGGCCTTTAACCTTTCCGTTTGCCCTCCTACCTGTCAGCCATGAATAAAACACCGAGTCCGGTGTCTGCTCGCACATTTGTCCGCCCCACGCCGCCGGCTCTGTCTGCTGCCCACACTCGCTGTCACCTCGCGTTCAACAAAAAGAAAACTCCCGTTGTGGTTTTCTTTTTTCTTTCTTTCCTTCTGTCTTGCCCTGTCTGTCACACTCCGTCTAGTTTCCTGTAACAAGCACGTGCGTTTCAGTGGCGGCGTGTAAAGCGCAGCGCCGAGCCTTTTTTACATGATTAATCTCCTTTTCCTCTGTGTTCATTTTTTCCCGACTCCACCAACAGATGGCCTTTCTGCTGTGTTTAGCTTCTCCCCGCTGAACACTTTATTATACCGATAAATATCACTTAAAAACCAAGTGATGAATATTCTCCAGCAGATTAAATCTTCTAATCTGTATATCCCTGAAATATTAAACTCCAGAAAATGAATGGATGCTCTTGCGATGGCGCCCGCAATAATAATAATAATAATAATCATCATCATCATCATCGTGATGAAAGCGCCTGAAGTCATTGAGGCCTGCTCCGGCGTTGTTTCGGCTCACAGGAAGTGCCTCTGGGAGCCGGAGGATTTGTCTCCGCCGAGAGACGGGGTCAGATCTCAGCTCGCCCGCCCCCCTCCCCCCTCCCCCCTGCAGCAGCCGTGCTGCCTGTCTGAGTCCCGGGCTGGACAACCGGGAGCAGGAGCGTCGGGCCTGGCTCGGGAGATTACTCGTATTATGCCCGAGAAGTTAAGTTAGGGACGTCGCCCCCCCCCCCACTCCCTCGGGAGACTGAGCCGGCCTCTCTGTTTCTAAGGAGATTGGTCGATCCTTTGGCGGGATCGTCATCGCATGCAAACATCCGTGGGAAAACTGTGTTTGGCGTGGCGGACTTTAAAGCGGAGCAGGGAAGGATCGCATTAGGTCCAACACGGCTTCAAAGACAATTTCAGAGCCGGCGTTGCAGTGTTTGGGGGGTGGGGGGGGTGAGGGGGTCGTGATGTCAGGAATATATTCTGCTCTCTGGCATGTGCTTCAACCCTCAAATGTCCCACTTTCAGTGAGTCTGTGCTCGGGGACTCTGGGATTCACATGTTAAAGGTGTGTGTGCTTGGGTTGTCTGTGCGTGTGTGTGTGTGTGTGTGTGTGTGTGTGTGTGTGTGTGTGTGTGTGTGTGTGTGTGTGTGTGTGTGT
>JAUESF010000016.1:16704890-16714984 GCA_032274765.1 Malacoctenus tetranemus | reverse complement strand
TGGCGGGGGGCAAGCTGGAAACCTGTGCAGCCAGAAGCAGGCAACAATAAATCAGTGAGCCGACGGAGCTCCAAATCAAATAAGACAAGACTTGAGTGACGCAGGGCTGCAAGGAAACACACTGACCAGCAAAACAAAACAAAACAAAACAAAGCAAAGCACAACAGACAAAACCTGAATAAGGGGAAAGTTAGTAAACAGATACCTGTCAACTCTGTTTTTCTGCTGTGGCACTCGGCCTTACATCAAATTTACCACATACAACTGTGTAAAACGTTGCGCACGTCTGACAGGTTTGGTTCAAAACAAATGAACCTGCTTCATTTGAACACGCTGTCATCCAAACTGGGTGCACACCAAAGAAGTTGACTGCGAGCCCTTCAAACAGCAGGTCCTGGTCCACTTCCAGCATCGCTGTTTTTTTCCCCCGCTCTGATGTATGAATGCAGCAGAGACACAAAAACAACAACATCTAAACAAAGCACGCATAAGATGTGCCAGGCTTCAAACCAAGCTAAATACTTATGATCTCTGCACTGCTGCAGCCACGCCGACGATAATCCCTCAAAAGCAGTTTAGCCCCACACAAAGCACCGTTTGTGAAGTTGGGGAGGTTTGTGGCACAATATATGTTCTAAAAGCATCTAACAACCTTTTGTGTGCATCTTTTTTGGTTTGTGTCAGTGTTTACATGTTAGAAACAAAGAGCTGCATGAAAACAGCCTGAAAGGCTCGTTTAAGGAAAGTTTTTCAATGTTTCAGTTTAATTAGCTTTAACACTGACAAGCAGATGCACTGTTTGGTTCCCTATCGAAGGTCTGGAACAAGCTAGCTTAGTTTTTAGTCAAGATTAACTCGTATATTGTTTAAGAGTATGAACTTTATTGAGGTTTAAAGTCAGCAAGCTTTGCAGTAACTAGTCTGACAAAGAGCTAAAGTTACCAGACCATGTTCAGGTGCTTCAAGCTTGATGCTACAGCTGTTAGCATCGAGCAGCATCGAACAGTTTACCTTGTGTATTGTTTAAGAGTAGGAACTTTATTGAAGTTTGAACTGGGCAAGCTTTGCAGTAACTCGTCTGACAAAGAGCTGAAGTTACCAGACCACGTTCAGGTGCTTCATGCTCCATGCTACAGCTGTTAGCCTGCCTGTGTTGCTACTGGCACAGCATTAGCCTTGCATGAATACTGATGGCAGTGGGTACATTTTGGCTCTTGTCAGATTTATATTACGTTATTATGTTGGCCACAAAACTTTACCACAAACTAATTTTATTTTTGCTGGCCTTTAACTGCGTATAAAACATGTATGAAATCTTTAATTACTGAAGAAGAATTGTCATTAAATTTATGCCCGGCAATGACAGACAAAATGTGATTTAATCAGCGCATGTATATCTTCTGCATCTGCTCCCAGTAAAAATGTATTACACCTTTCCTGCTGCCAGCGTAAAACAGATGCTAAATTAGATTTTATGCGGTAATAAAAGTGTCTTCAAGAGTCCTAAATTAAACTTGGCGATTGCTGCAGAAGCCTTGTCTTCGGATGTTTATCTTTTCAGGGAGATTTAAGGTTGTTGTGAGTGTGAATGTGCCCACGTATCTGGCACTGATAAGAAGCCTTATCTGGAAACGTAGGTGCGTAAAAGTTTGGCCAGAATAAAACCGGTAAGAAAAACCCGTAAAACAGAGTCACCGCAGTGGGAGAGTTTGTTTGTCCACTTTTAGAACAGGTAATTGCGAAAATGAAAATGTCGCGCAATTGTTATTTTTTTCATGTTCGTCTTTCATCTTTTACTTTCATCCTTTATTTCAGATGTTTCTTTCTTCTTTTGCACATGGAAATAAAGAGCAATAAAGGAACCGCATTCATTGGAAGCCTTTCAGAGGCTTTTTGTGTTTGGTAATTTAAATAATTTCGCTCTGCAAGAAACCATCTTGACTTCATATTTATTGCATTCTAAAGACATCAAATGCTGTGTTCTTGGAAAAATGGTTATGTTGATTTCATTTGTTTGAAAGTTGATCATCAGCTGTTTGAAGAATTTCCTGGAACCGGCGAGAAATGCAGATAAGAAACATGGTTCCACTTGTTTCAAGATAATGTCACCTGATTGGAAATAAAAGTCCCAGGTTGATTGACAGGGAAAGAAATGACATTATCTCATTCCACCCGCACCGATTTCTCTCTCCCTTCTTTTTTTTTCCCTCGACACTTCAGATTATTACGGTGATTTTCTCTGCTGCTGTGCTTTACTGTCAGATCTTTCATTATCTCATCTTTTATTCCCAGGTTTGAAATCCGCAACGGCAACAGCCTGCGTTTGTTCCGCGTGAAAGAGCAGGATGAAGGGACGTATACCTGCACATCTGAGAACAGTGTGGGCAAGACAGAGGCCTCGGCCATGTTGCAGGTCCATGGTAAGAAACACATCATGCATATTGCATACGAGCGCACACAGACGCACTTAGGCATGCATGAAAAAAAAAAAAAAAGAAGAAGGCTCTCGATCCAAAGCCGTATTCACGCATAAAAGGTGGTGCAAGGTCACATGGCAACGGCATCACACAAAGCCTGTTCCCACTGTACGGCCAAAGCAGAGTGTGTTTTTATATGGCTGCGTTTTTGCGAGGCGCTGTCCAGCGGTGCTGCCAGGAGCTTATGCTAAACCGTATGGATTACGCCATTTGACAGATGTTTGGTAGATGTGTGCTTTAACTCACTGCCAGAGAGCAGTCTCGGTATTAATAAGACATGACTCCCCCCCCCTCCACTTCCCCTCTCTCTCTCTCTCTCTCTCTCTCTCTCCCTCTCTTCCTGTCTCTTTATCTCCCTTCCTCTCTCCCCGCCTCGCTCTCCGTGCCCTTTTTTTCACTCGCTCTGTGTCTTGGTTTAAATAGTCTGAGACGACTTCATCCACTAATGCTTTTATCAGTGTAAATGAAATCCGAGCCGAGCAGTTTTCTATTCACCCCTTTCTTCTCTTTCCTCCTTTTTTTTCCTGGCATTTTTTTTTTTTTTTGCTCTGCTTTTTGTTTTGTCGCCCGGCATTTCATCCATCTCATTAATTTTCCATCTCTCTCCATCATGTTTCAAACCCTATCATCATTCCAGTCGGCCCGTTCCGTAAGTTCACTTCCCATCTGATTCATTTCTGAAAATGGGCGTTGATTTTGCAGCGGAGGGAAAAAAAAGTATGTTATTTTCTCTATGGTACTTTTAATGGTTTTTAAAAGCAACGATCAAGGCCTAATGGTGTAAATAAATTCCTCCATTAGGTGCTGACATGTTGACAACATGCCTGTTGCTGCAGTCGGCCATTAAGTAAGCCGGAGACACAGAGACTTAATGTATGCCAGATTAAGGACTCGTAAAAAAACACACACATCTGCTGCGTTGAGAAGAGCGTGTCGGGATGATGTGACACCATGTAAATCCTGCTCTCATTTGCAGCTACAGTGCAGCAAACTGCAGCAGAAAAGCTTTTAATTACAACTAAACTGAAGTCTTGTGCTTAATGGCGACGTTGTTTGACTTCATGTTACTTAACTGAGCAATTAACCCCAAACTACTATGGCAATATTACGCTCTTACTCCATTTATTACTGCTATCAGTCATTTTGACGGGCACCAATGGGCTTTTTACATGGTGAATCATAATATAGGGTTATTATTGAAAGGTCACTCTCGCTTTTAAATGGCTGAGAGACATGAATCGTGCTTCAATTGATGCAAAATTGGGATGTACAGAGTTTTGTGACTTCAGTGTAGGTGAAATGCCAAAATCATTTGCTCCCACGTTCATCATGGAGTCAGCGAAAGTAAGCAGTGAAAATATTGTGGTTCAGCGTGTGAAGGTCCTGGGTTCAAACCTGGGTGGGCTGAGTTCAGAAGTTTTCTCTGTGTGTTTATTTGCTCCTAATGACAAAACATCCACCTGAGGTCCAGTACTGACTCTAAAGTGTCCACCTAAATGGAATCAGCGGTATATCAAAAGTTTTGTCACTAAACATTCAAGTTTTTTCTTCCTCCAGGATGAAACAGAAAGATAAGCTCAAAATCTTGTCCTCGAACACCACTTCAGATTGTCTCCCTGTTGATGTGCTTTACAAATAAAGGTCCCGTGTTGGACTGGCTTCTGAAACCTGCTGAGGTGTTTCAAAGGTCCACAGTGAAAACACGTCATATCATTACAAAACTACGTTGTGGACTGCCCAAAAAATTCTAAGTAAAACCAACAAAAACAAGCAAATAAAGCTGTTACCAGGCGTTTTTTAGTGATGTCTTGTCATTGCTGCACTCGCCTGCATGTGTAAAGTTGCTGCAGTGTCCCTTTAGGCCCAAGTAGATGAAGTGCAAATGGTCCAGCAGTCGTTTTCAAGTATCAGTCGTTGCTCTTCTTCCTTGTTCTTTTATTTGTGTTGAATCACAAGCGTTCCCTGAAATCCTTCGACATTTCACTGAACCAACTCTCTCCAAGACCCGATAACTCTTTCAGGGTGTTTTGTCCGAACCGGTCAGAGATAACAGCAGCGTGTTGCTGTCCAGGGGGAAAACACAAGCTGTCCATAAAGTGATCCATACTGTGCCGGAAAAACCCATTGGCTGGGATGTGGTTGTGTAATGTAGTTCTGATCAAATAATTGCCGCAAACAGCAGATAAGCAGTAAATTAGATACATTCTGCTGAGAATAATAACTGAAGGCATTATTTCTTCTGGTTTTTTTAATCAGTAATTCACTAATTGGGAGAGAGAGCCAGAGCCTTTGCTCTATAAAAATATGCTCTCTCTCAGACAGTCGATCTTCCAGCAGCTGCTGGTCGGCCTCCAACAGACAGCAAAGACATATCACGATAGATCTTATGCAAATGGTAGAGCGATGATTCAGAAGTACCAGTAAGAGTTACATGAAACAGACACGACTCGGCTGGCGAGAGCCGAGCAGACAAAAAGTTGAGGGTTTGGGAGAAAAGTCCCGCGAGGTGACGTCGAGGAGATCAGATGCGCTTCGAGACGTCGCCGCGTCTGAAGGAAAAAAAAAAAGAACATTCACAAAAACGTCATCGAAAACACTTCAACGTTGATCAAAGCGCGCGATGCGTTCAGTGGCGAGAAACACGCTCGCAGTGCGAATTTCAGGACACCGATGACTCAGTTCTCTTGTGTTTAGAGCCAAATATGAACGTGCACGTATGCGTGCTTGCATTTTCGTGCACGCGCGCAGAGATCTGTGCAGAGAGATGAATCCAGGCAGGAGAGGCTTTGGCGGGAAGTGAGAGCCAATTATACAGGCGGGAGGTGGAAGGCAGTGGTCAGTGTAAATCTACAGAGGATGTGATGATGTGGATAACGCGGCGATCTGACCCGAGCTGGAAATTGGCAGCTCTGCGCAGACCTTTCCCAAAATAACTGAGTAAATGTCATCATGGACGATGCGCTGGCTTATGCTGCAATGCGCGCGCATGCTTCTATGTGCGTGCGTGTGTGTGCGTGCGTGTGTGTGTGTTTCTCTTTCCAGTGAGGACATAGAGGTGATTTCTCTCATTAAAGATGACAGGGCCATGAGAGTGCAGTGATAGATCAAAAAGCTCAGAAGGTTAAAGAGACAACTCTTAAATCGCGCTTGTTAGCAGCTAATGAGGCCTTCATTGATGAAGATCAGGGTTACCAGCAGGGGTGGAAAGTTACCAAACACATTTTAGCACAAGAATCTACTCTATTTTATGATGTTTCATTCTTCTGTTGCTCCAATATAGGATTTTTCTCTTCATCTCAGATATTTTGACGGTCTGATTAAAGCTATTAATTACCCCCTCTCTGAGATTAACTTTGTTTTTTTTCATCCTTGCTGCCACATTAATCATTTCCTGGACGAGTTTATGTCATTGCCCTTCAGCAGGGTCAGACTCAGACTGGGAGCCACTCAGCTGGACTTCCAAACTGAGCAGGAAAGTTTTCCCAAACTAGCTCAAACTGCAGCAACAGCGTTCTGCGTCAAAAGCTTTGATCGCTGCTTCTCGTGTGACTAAATACATGGATGGAAATTACAAGCTGTGATATTTCTTTAAATCTGATCCCGTTGAGATTCAAAGTTGAGATTCAAAATCAGTTTTCGTGTACTTGACTGAAGTGCATCATATTTGTGTTATATTACATGTAAAATGATTTCTAGGCTGTGAATTTTTGTCGTGAATCAGCACGGAAACGCACACTTTACTGATCTGAAAAGTAAAAGTTTGAACAAAACAAATCCAGTAAATTAAACTGAATCAATGTCAAGCAGCCTTTGTAGAGATTTATTAGTGGACCCCTGCCAGTGTCCCCATCCACCCCCCCACCCCCACCCCACCCTAAAAAAATGAGGTCTGTGAAATTTTATGTTTATTGCACCCCACAAACAATGAAATGAGATTTTCCACCCCTGAGCACGTAGTGAATCAGCAACTCTGTTCCTCCCTATAGACAGAAAAGAGAGAGTGCGGCTGCTGTTCTGCTGTATGTGCACTCTATATGCCAAGTGAGGAGCTGTTGTTGTGGTAGTGGTGGTGGCGTCGGGGTCTTAAAGTGGTTTACACTCCTTGAATTGGGAATTCTCGTGTCAGATTTGAATCCAAACGGGTTTAAAGTAGCAGCCGCAGAGTTTCTCTGTCCTCGTGCCAAAGAGTACGAGGAGGTCAAGTGAAAGAAAGCGAACGCTTCTCCCACTCAGAAACCGAATGTAGACCGGCTCGGTCGGGGCCGCGTGGACGGCCAGGATGAAGAGGTAAACGTTTCCTCGCAGATGTTCCTCACATGCTTTTTTTTCTCTTTCTCTCTCCCTCCTTCTTTCAGTGCCACCTCAGATTTCCACCAAGCCCAGAGACCAGATTGCCACTCAGGGGAGGAGCATCACCTTCCAGTGCGGCACCACAGGAAACCCTCCACCTGCCATCTTCTGGCAGAAAGAGGGCAGCCAGGTAAGAGGCAGGAGCGCAGCAGCGCGTCCCGCAGCGTCCCGAGCAGCCAGCGACTGCTCGCAGGATCAGTGGTTGCGGCTCTGCTTGCTCCCCGACAAGCCTCGGGTTGTTGTTTATGTGTTGTTGGGAGATTTTTGTTGTTAACTTTGCTAATGCTGCATTGTTTATCAAACCAGCGAGCGGACTTTCACACCTTCTTTGTTTTAAAGGCGAGAATGACTCACTGCAACATGAGCAGGTTTTGCCTGATTTAATTCGTGCTTTTTCTAACACCTTTTTTTTTTTGGGTTGCCCACACTCTACAAGACACGTTTTTTTTTTTTTAACAGACGAGAGGCGAACGAGAGTTTCCAGCACATTTGCATTTGGCTCTGAGATATGAGTCGAGACAAAAGCGTTGGAAGATCTCGCGGCAGCGCGTTGGCGAGGAATGTTTCTCCTGACGGGGACGTGGGGAAGGGTTGAGCGAGTGCAGGGGAAGGAGGCAGAGCTTTAGCAGGAAGTGCGCCAGGTGTGGAAAACTCGCTTCTCCGGGGCAAACCGGCAGACGCCGCGCGCGCGCTGCCCTCCTTCCACATCCATCCCCGGCTATAAATACCGGGTTGCTCAACAGCAGCTGGGACGGCTGGCGTGGAGGAGAGGCTTCGCATGCTTTTCAGAAGGTGGTTGGAGAACAAACAGGAAGTTCAGCTGCAGGGAGGTTTTGTTTTGTTTCTTTTTTTGTGAATAAGCTTCGGCCTGTGGGACGGTTGAAGCGAGGCTGGGCTGTTTGTGGAGGTTTTTTGCTGTATTTGGGGGATTATGTGTAGCCTTATAACCTTGGTTCCTCTACTGGAGTCTAAGCCTCTTAGAGGAATGAAATGGATGGCTGAATGGATTGATGCATCCCTCCCCCTTGTTCACATCAGTCTCACTTACAGAGAAACAGGATGGGACGACGATTGAACGTTTGTTAGTGCAACTCAACCGTAAAACCACAAAAACAAACGACGTCTTTTGGATTGAGGTTGAAAAAAAATAATCACCTGAATTCTTTTAGAGAGCAGAAATCTGCGACTCAGTGACTTCGGGATCTATTTTTAGTCGAGCTGCAGCATTTTCTGATGAAGAGTTTGAAACTTTCTTGAGACTCAGCAGCTCGGTCGCCATTGGCCGCCGTGATTTAGGTGTTTTCTGTTGCACCACACCTGAGTTTAATGAGCGTGTCATCGCGTTGGGGTCTGCAGAAAGCCTGATAAGGAGCCGCTTCTGTTGTCTGTGTGGGACCTGGACTGGACAAAGCTGGTCATTAGCTCCACTCGAAAGTGTTGCTTCGTGACAAACTTGTTTGAGTCTCTTGGAGTGAACGTAAAATCATCCCTGAATACAGAGTCCAGATGAGATCAGTGGAGGAAAGAAACAGCATTTGTTCTGTTTATTATCTTCAATTTATTGTTTTGTTTTATTTATTTATTTATTTATTTATTTATTTATTTATTTATTCATTCATTTATTTTTAATTGTGTTTTTTGGGGGATTTTTTTTTTTTTTTTTTACAATTTTTTACTTTTGCCATTTTAATTTTTTTTTTATAAATTCTTAATTTCTAGTACAGTGAAAATCAAGCAACAGCATATAAACTGATGGCACCAAATATTAAAAGTCATCAGTGGTAATACTAACAGAAACTGTATGTTGGTTCATAAAAAACAGTATGTAGGTCAAAATATGAATGCACATTATTGAAGGGTTTCCAAAGTGCATCATACAGAAGCCAGTGGATAAATGTGGGATTTAAGAAGAAGCGCTTTAAGGAAAGACAAAGTTCATCCATCCATATATACATTTTCTATACCCCCCCCCCCTTATCCGCATTATCTTGTGGGAGCAGAGCCAATCGCAGCCAGCGGAGGGTGAAAGGCAGCGGGCAGCCAGGACAGGTCACCAATCCTTCTCTGCTCTCACACAGGGAGGAAACATCCTGCATGGTGGTCTGAAGCCTGGGGATCATTCAGAGCCAACAGTTACACTAACATGCATGTTGTTGAGCTGTGGCAGGAAGCAGAGGGGGAAAGTTTGCGTTTTGTCAGTGAGGTGAAAGTGCGACTTAAAAAAAATCCATAAAAATTAGAAAAAATCGGAGACTTTTGAAACAAGATAAGAGGCCGATGTTTAAAAGCATCAATTGAAAGACAGATTGACGAAAAAGACGGTTCAGAAATGACCTAATTTTTGTCATTACATTGATGTCTGACTAAAACGCAGTGAAAATGTGCCTCTCTTTGTGCCTTTGTGTTCAGATGTTATTGTTCCCCGGCCAGCCGCCCTCGCAGTCTGGCCGCTACTCTGTGTCCATGAGCGGCGAGCTGACCATCGCTGACGTCCACCCCGAGGACTCGGGCTTTTATATCTGCCAGGCCATCAGCGTGGCCGGCAGCGTGCTGACAAAGGCGCTGCTGGAGGTGGAGGGAGGTGAGCCGTCGATCCGTCACGCCTCAACCTGGGAGCAGGTTTATTCTTCACTCTGTTCTAATGAGCAGAAAACACATTAATTACTTAGTAGGTGCACAACAATAAGGCTCGTAAAGACAGAGAGGAAACACAGTTAGGAGACCCCATGCTGGATGAGCAATGAATTTAAGGCTTAATGTTCTTCCTCAGGCTGCTTGTAAGCACCAGATTTAGGCTGTTTTCTCCTGCTCTCTATGCAGCATATTGTTTTCTGCCTACGAAGCATCCAAAGTATTTTCACCCTTTGCTCTCAAACGACTGGCAACTTTTTAATCGTATTTTCCGCATCCTTTTGTTCGCCTCAAAAACGGCGTCTTCCACCATTTTTCTGCCGTGCGAGGCTAATTGGAACAGAGATGACAGGGCCGAACGTAACGTCCCGCCTTCCCCCCCTCTCTCTGTGCTCGCGCCCGAAGGTCCCTCTGGTCGCATCCCGCCAATCATCCGGCAGGGCCCGGCCAACCAGACGGTGTCTCGCGGTGCCACGGTGCAGCTGCATTGCCGCGTGGTCGGCGGCAGCTCGGTCAAGATTTCCTGGGACAAGGATGGAGAGCGACTTCAGGGGAAACAGCCCCGGCTGACCTTGATGGAGAACGGCACGCTGCAAATCACAGATGTGAAGGTGTGTGTGCGTGTGTGTGCGTGTG